>JAQGAH010000234.1:0-57787 GCA_034696885.1 Lepidocyrtus paradoxus | reverse complement strand
ACTTAATTGTAAATTTTCTTTAAATACGTGAGTTATAGTCAAATAGAATGGTTTACTTTTTAAATAATCACCCTTTACTTGAGATTATGTGATCAATGGCAAGGAATAAGGGTCGAGATGTGATAACAAAATCAAACAACTTCTTAAAGAAGATTGTCCAAGCCATAAAGAAATTGATTACAATTAGCTGTAAACTTGAAGTTATTATTTGCTCGCTTTATTAATCTCCACATGGAAGAGAACTAACCTTCCAATTGATCTGGATGAATTGCATTGAAAAGTTATTAAGCGGACCCTCGGAAATAATTACCAGAAGTCGCAGGAAGGCTATCGTCAAGACACACACTAACTGTCAAGAGTAAGGTTTCATCATGACTTTTTTTTTCATTGAACTCCTTCCTCTCAGTCTAAACTGAGATCAGCAGGTTTCCGACAAACTACAACTTCATGTTTTATGCACCAGTCAAAAAATTAATGGTTGCTACAAGTTAAAACTATAATTGGGATTTCAAAAAGACTCAAAGTTGGTATGTTTTTAATTTTGCTTCGTACTACTGCGACCTCTCCTTACTCAAATTAAGAAAGAAGTCGTCAATTCTCTAAAATACAGAACATCATTGAAAAAAGCGATGAATAAAACGTTTTACTTTGGAAGAGCTGAGGCAAAAGCCTATGACGGGAGAATCGAAGCGTTTAATTGATTCGATTTTTTATATTATTTTCTCCTCATCACTGTCAACTCCAAATTACAGTGTCATTAAAACAGTATGCTAATGAGGAGGGGAATTCTCCCCGCTGGATTTTCCCTGTCAGTCTAGACATCAAAAGACAGCGTTCTAGTCCATCCGAGTTATACAAACAACTACACAATTCTACTCACAAAAGGACATGCACACTCAATCAAACTGGAATAGTAAGAAAAACTGAACAAAAATGTCGACAAGAGAAAGAAAAGAGGAACTAGTTAGTTAGCTTTCCAAGAGAGCAGCAGTTTGAGCATGTTTGGAAATGGCTCCTGAACTACTAGAATAGTTCCATTACGTGCAACTATCACCACCGCCATCATCATCATGAGCAAAATCTAATTAAGAAAATAGTTTTCTTCGTCACCAACACCCTAATCAATCACAATCAGGTTAGCTGCTTACTATAGGGGAGTTGCTAGTTTGGAGTAAAAATTAACCAACTTTTCTAACTACATACTTTCTTGGCTAATGTTTATTCTTTATTTACTTTACCGATATTGAAACGAATGACTGGTGATGATAATGATTGACGCTGAATGGCAATTTTTGATTCCATTCCCTAAAATCAGATGCCAAACGTCTGAAACAGCTCTATTATCACATTCATCTAATATACATGGTAATTTTTAAAAATAACAGAAGAAAATTATCTCCGAGGGTGGTAGCGCTAGCAAGGTGACGAATAAATGGGATGCGTAAAAGGCGGTGGTGGTCGGTGTTGGATGGTGGTGGTGAGGCATAAGCGACCTATTATACTCTGTGTGGTTCAAGTGGCTGTCATATATGAATGATTGAATGAATGAGATGCACAAGTTTAGGCTTTGGCTAGTCCTCAACCCTTGCTATTTTTATGAATGTGACAGGCAGTGGAAGGGAGCAAGTGTTAAATGGGATAGGGAAACGGTAAGAATTACTCCCAAGCGGCTTCCCTAAACCTCCTGCAGAGACTGAAATTGCTTCTGTGTGAGTCTCTTAACCACGACCTGGTTTTGAGATGATATGATCAGCAGAACGCTATGGTGGAGGTCTCCACGGGCTAACTACCAACAACGGGGAGAAGGGGAGTCCTCCTCTCCATCCAATCTCTGTTTCTCTCACTTTCCTCTCCAGTGGAACTGTGACTTGACTTGGGAAACAAAGAAATAACTTGGTCCACGTTTACACACATGAAGGACCAGGATCAGGGCCCAACTTTTCCCCTTCTCTTCTCTGACATTCTTGCTATTTATTTTAGTTTTCCCCATTTTTTTATTCCAAATTCCCTGCGCAAATTTTTTCTTCCTTTTTTTTTCTGTTGTTCCGTCTCGAGGAGGAGAAAGTGTAGCGCTATTTACCTGCCATTACCCACCGCCAGTTTCAATTCCTTTGATCTCTCAAGTGAAACCGTCCACTCTAGGGAGTTTTCAAGCATGGGAAGGGGAAAAATGTCTTCATTATAAAATGCCTAGTTAGTTCTAGCAGTGATCTTACCCAGGAGAAGAAAAAATATTGAGCTTGAGAAACCACCAAGAGCAGATCCACTTTCACCAATGACAACAGTAAAGAATGTGCACTTGCTTGACTATTCTTATAGCACTTCTCCAATAGTAAGTATTTAAGTGTTCATAATGAAACGTGAGGGAACTCAAAGGTGGAGATGTCTCTGTTGAAGAAAAAAATTCTCTTCTTGGTAAAGTAGGAATAGCCATTGGGAACATGTCCCAGTGCTTGAGTATAAGTACAGTTAGCGAGGTTCAGAACCAGGTTGAGTCCTTTTTTACAGACACGAAGTGATTCTGTTGTTCATTCATAAGAGGAGAGGAAACGCTTTTAATCCTTTGCGTTACTTATACCCAAATAGGTTGATTCCCCACCCTTGTTCCGAACTTTTTTCTCTCTGTTACTTTGACTTTCCCCTTCTTTTCTCCCTTTTTATTTGCCCAAGTTGTTTGGATAGACATAAGGATGGGATGGGAGAATCTATATCTTGACTGCCGAAAACTGTCTGCTCCGCTCTCACACTCTGGATTTTTTGTCCGGGGAAAAATCCTCTTTCTCGCAATCACAATCAGCTTGAGTTTTTTTTTTTTCATGGAAAAAAAGCGAGAAGGTGAGGTTGGGCAGAAGTGTACCCTAGATTTTTTAGGTTATGTCCATGACTTAAGTTATTTTCAAGTGTAAGTCAGTTGCATGCTTGTGATGGGGATGGGATGCTCTTCTAACCTTTAAGTCATGTTGAATAATTTCTAGCCCCCTTCAAAAAATAACTCTCCCAAAGTTGGGATGTGCTACTCCGGGACCTTTTTTTTGATTATTAGACCCCACAGAACGGTTTATTTGTTAGCTGGAGTTGGGCTGAGTGGATTGGATTATAGAAATGAAACGGTGTATGAAAATGCTTTGGGGTGATGGTGATAAAATGGCGGTATTGTGGTAAAATAAATGTCAAGTATTTATTGCAAAATTAAGGAACACGTTCAAAGTCAACAGTCCAGATGAGCAATAAAAAACTCAGCTATGTTTATCTTTAAATAAGCTGTGTTGTAATTTAATCACAAATGCCAAAAGTCTTTTATTAAATTCCAGCAGTTATCTATTTATTCACTGCCAGTCAATCTAGCAATTAGATTTTTTTGGGAAAAAATTTATACTCCGACATGGCGACGTTTTAAAGAATCAGGACGTTTACATTTAGACTTGCCATACTTAAAATGTCACGTTTAGCTGCCTTCATATTTTCATCTTTGCTGCTATCTCTCACTATTGGTGTCATTATCATATGGATGGAGTTGCGGGCAAAATTTTTTTATCGCTTCAGAGCACACCAAGAGTAAATCTTCTGAAGAGTATCTGCATACGACTACATGGAAAAAAACCGCTATCTTCCTTTCTCCCCTTTGTTTTCTCATCATATTTATTTCCTCCATGCCTTAAGACGAAAGTTAAACTTGGCTTTTTAGAAGTTTGGGATGGGTGTTCGTAAAATTTTAGTGGGCGGAGTGGGTCTCCCCTACTCAATGTCACAAGTTTATTGATATATAATATTAATCGCGTTTGATATAGATATTAATATTTTCGATAGGGTCTAACTTTCGTCCTTTACGTCTTCCCTTTCAAAAGTTTGCTCCATTGTGGGGCGAGAAAATTTTAATGATTTTATATTGGGGAGGATATCCTCTGATATAAGAGTGAGATGAGGATGTTGATGATGATTGGGTGCATAAAAGCCTCATTAGGCTCTCTCTTTCAATACAAGCTTCAAAGGGATCAATGACATCGTCCTTTTCACTATCTCAAAATTTGCGTAGTCATTGTTGCCAAGCTAGGTTGTTAAATATATTATGGGCTTTACTGGAAATTGAAAATTGGGAAAGATGCCTGATGCCTAAAACATTCTGATCATGACTTGGAATAGCATCCCATGAATATTTGTTGCATCAAAAATTATATAATTTTGCTAGAAATTAAGAGCAATGTCATATGCTGATTATAGAAACCCGAGCGGACTAGATCAGCATCATTTGTCATTCGTCCTTTTCTATTAATTTCCAGCTGTATGTGCCTTTGCTCCACTTCTTTTTCAAAAGATGAGAGTGAGCGGAAGTGGATTGTGATGATATCTGTTCACAGTTCATAATATAATTATGAAGCGTAGCTAGTTTGGAGTGTGGTAAATTCTTTCTGTTGAAAATGGTCAGTATTTTCAACGTCCTGTCTTCCCCCAACAAAAGAACGCAGCATATTTAGAAAGCATCCTGAAAGGTAGGGTCAACTCCTTTTATGATTTATTATTCGAAAAGTTTTGTAGCTATGATATATCTTTGGTGCAGGAACTTGTTAGGATAATTAATGGAACTGATGAGCATAACCTTGCAGCAGAGTGTAGCTATAGCTACGACTGATAAGATTTTAATAAGGAGGTAAGTAGTTGACTATGTGTAGCAAAGAAACTGACGGATGTAAAGACAGGTCTGACTATGTAATGTCATATCATCACGAGCATTGTAAATTTCAGGGATGAAAGCAAAGGAAATTGTCTGAACATAGTTATCTTCAATATCAGTCAGCAAGATGTGATTATGAAAGTACAGTTTTTCTATTTAAATCAATTTTTTCCTTGAAAATTTGCTGAAAGCAAATTTGAGTCTCATTTCCTCTTCCCTTCTTTTCTCAACTCTCCCCCGTACTTGACAAAGTGCATTCGTAATAACTTGGTTTTTATTTATCTAATTTTCTATATGACTAACAATGACTTTCCCTTTTCAATAACAAAACTTTCCTTCCATTCAAAGAAAAGCACATACATTGTTCCATCCTAATGGACTATATATTTTATTCTTTCGTTTCCTTTCCTCTGGAAAAAAAACTTTTTTTTCTGTTGATTTAACAAATTGTGAACAATGCTGAAAAAGAAGAAAAAGTTTTCTTCCAAAAAACTAAGTCAGTTTTCCTATCCATGTCCTGTCGACACAAATGCGAAGTTGACATCATTATCATTTTAACTATTTTTTTGCCCACTTTACATTTTTCGGAGAACCGTGCTCCTTTTTCCACTTTCTTAATATTTCGTTTTGGCTTCCGAAATTAGAGAAAAAGAAATTGGTACATCTACTTACTTGTGACATGATATTCTAAAAGAATGCCGTCTATTTCACAATTGCAGACTCAAAAGTGAGCCTTATCAACCTGTCCATGTCATGGCTAAATTATCATCATATTATAGGCCAACCATTAAGTAAATACAAGACCATGTCACATTCCCAATTCGTCTGTATTTCAGTCAAAATCAAACCTGTCTATTCACCTTTTGTGAAAAGATGATGTGACTTAAATCACTCAAGTCAATATTTCCTTTACAGCACTACACCGCTAGACTCAGATATCAGGAAAGAATTTCTTCTCACGCGTGATGATTCAACTTGACTGAGACTGAATGGGCTGAACAAAACTTTTCTTTGCTCCTTTCCCCACAAGTTTGAAATTGATGAGAAAATATACCTTCTCTGGCTCTACCTGTCCCTTCCTTTTTTTCCAATTTTGACATAATAGGACTTTCGGTGTGTGACCTTACACCCAGCCATATCATCATTCATAGTCTTGCTGATCATATTATCACTGGCTGCTTTACAGATGGGAGCTCAGTTGATTCGATACCACTCAATTTTTACAACAGGTGCAGAATCACATTATGAAAGTACTTTTGATTCCTTTCTCTTTTCTCACATTACTTTTATAAGGAGCAATGTATGATGTAATGATATGTGCAGAGATAGAATGATCCCCCCCTTTCCCATATTATTACATTATTCCATTATACTCCTATTTGCAGAGGGTATTGGGAAAAGGAGAGGAGTAAAGTTCTACCTTCTTTCTTCACCTCACTTCACTCATTCTTCTTGAGTTGCTGGTTGAGTGAGCCGGCTCCCTTGTATGGGTGAAGGGGAAGGGAGGGAAAGCCGTTTACTTTTTTCCTCCACACGCACACAAATTGCTCCACTGTACAATATCATCTTTAGCTTGAATTGAAATGTGTGTTTAGTGTGGGCGCAAAACTATGTGTAACTGATATAGCTTCTTATTCACCTGTCCTTCTTGATAGCACGGTTTTAGATTGTTGTAAGCAAATTGGAATAATGGGGAAAATCGTTGAAAATGTGGAACATGGCAGTACACACGTGATGATTTATGAATGTAAATCTCACACGCCATGCTCCTATCCATCAGTCAATTCAAGATAGAATTTAAGACTGCATCTGCTTCAACTAAGTTTATTCAGAGTTCGTTTTCATCTCCAGTTTAGTAATTGTTAGTGTATCTGAATCTGTAGCAAAAATTAGTTTTGGTTAGTCAGCAGATTATTTTTCGGATGGTTGCCGGACCGTGAGAACTCATTTTGCAGCAATATTTTTAGGAAAAAATTTCAGTATTTAATTTTCTTATTTAGTCTTTTATGTTAAAAATTATTCCCTTCATGGAAACGACATTGTTGTATGATAAGGATGGAAAGATTAATTACAAGAAACGGCAGGATGAACTTAATGCTCAGTTTTGTGTCCGCTTAATTATTAACGATGAGCTGTAGGTATTATTCCAAGACGTGGTATATAAAACACGATAAGCAAAATATACGCATGTTCACACTTTGCTCGCACTATCATCTAATAAATATTCTCTATTCTGCTTGTTTCTCCTTCCTTCCTCGAAACATAAGAAACATAAGCCTAGGTAGTTTCAAGTTTCGGAGAAAGTTATAGCACAATTTATTACATAGCTTGGAAAATATGACCGAAGGGTATCCTTCTAACAAGATGCTCCACCTTGGGATTTGAGGTAATTCTTTACGCTTCATATTTTTGCTTATATATTTTTTTTCTCCCCTCGCACTTTCCGAGTTGGATGAACCATTTCTAAGATATCTATTCGGCATCTGCAAAACCAAGGTAGAAAAGGTGGAAATTTAGTGGGACTGGACTCCCTATCTATCTATTTTTAATGCTAGACCATGCATACTCCACATTTTTTTCTGGAAAGCTCATATTATTTTCCGTCCCACTGGAGGACTCTGGTAAAGCGTTGGTGGAGGAAGTGGTAAATAAATAATATTCATGTTTTGTACCCCCTCCATGATAAACTGGTCAGGATGCTGTCACGCAGAACAAACTCATTCGCATTCACAGGACAGTGAAGGACATGGAGTTGGACGGTAACGCTAATATTTCATACAAGGGGAAACATGACAATAAAAGTAGAGAAATGATAAGACCTATTCCAAGGTGGATGATAATAAATAAACTTTTCAAATCAGTAAGCAATCACACATATTGGATGGGAAGGAGTACTTCGGGAAGGTCTTTTCTCTCTTGGAAAACTTTACTCTAGATTTTTATCTTGTGGAAGAACAAAAAAAAGTTTCGATTTATTTCTCTTTTCTGTCCTTTTTATTTGCATAGACTTTGGGAAAAGAAACTATTACGGCCTTATTGTAATGGCGAAAATCCCTATCTCCATTTACATGGATATCATGCTCGCCAGGGGAAGGGAGATCTTTCAAGATAACCAAGTTTTTGTTCATCTTGTCTCCTTCTCGGAATTTTGCTTCGTACCTTCAGACCTTGGAGAGCTTCTCCCCTATTATCTTATTCTTGGAGTGTAAATTGTAAATATATGTAGTGGGAGAACTTGGAATATAAATACGTGTTTGATATACATGGCGGGGCTTCCTTTCTCCAAACACATTTTTCTCGTTTAGGATAAACAAGGAAAGATGGAGGAAGCATGGATGTCCTTTCTTAAAAATTCGGATCCTTTTTGGAGAAGGAGTTATGACAAGGATAAAAGTTAGTTTTTATAGTGTTTCGATTGCTTTAGTGAGCAGTCCGGAAAAAAATGTTGTTAATATAAGGTTAATGTTCTTGCATACGGAAGTTAATATGTATATAGCGATTATAATATAATGCTTATAATGTGACAGATGGCGAGAGGAAAGAAGTATGATGTATAATGAATGGTATAAGCATATCCAAAATGATGAAATATCTAAGTGGCAATATGACGCTGAACTAATGTGCTAAAATTTTCATCACAAAAGTATTTTGACAAATAATCTATGAAAAATGAGGACAGTGATAAGCTCGCATGCATGATATTATAAACACCTATTTATCTAGTTTGAATGGTAACAAGCTCCATGAACACTTGTCATCCTCCGCCAGTGACGGTTATCGAACATTTTGCTATGGCCATGGCTCAACCATCGGAGTCATTATCAACATTGTCATCTTGCTGGGATCTTGGGGGGGTTATATGTATGGCGTGGCGGCCACAAAGCAAACTAATACATTAGCGGTATATCTGTTATTGGAAGGAATACTTTATTTTGGCTCATCGTTGGAAGTGGGACTGTAGTGCAACTTAAGTATGTTTTTCCGCAAGAAAACGTACTAGCTCTCTCTCTACTAAGCATACACTCAGTCGCTACTTCTGCAAATTCAACAATGGAAAAACAAATTAGTTTTGCATTTAATTCCAAGCCTTTCTGCGAACAATAGATTGGCGAGAAATTTTAAATAAAACCTTGAATTTATACACGTGCAGGGCATTGTGCAATGATTTAATTCAGTTGATAAGTTCGTAACAAGGTGAAATTAGAGACTGTGAGCCAACTTGTAACTTAGGTTCCAATTATTTCCAAATTTTTCTTCACGTTTCTTCTGAAAATCGATATATCCGATATATACATTGAAATGACTATAAAAAATTCGCAATATTTAAGCATCTACATGCATACAACAACACTTACCATATCCCTACTATTTCTATCAAGTTATCTGAGGAGGTGCTTCACTGTTGGAAAAAAATTGCACATTGCATAGAATTTTTAAGTTACTTTACACTACACTACCACCTCACTTACCTCCACACTACCTCCAGTTTCGTATTGCATTTATTTCCAAATTGTAAATCAATTTCATCTTTTTCTTCTCGGCAGGAAATCGTATTACATGTATGGCCAATGTTTGAATAAATATGAGAAAAGGACTGTGCATGTGTGCAGTCATTATTGGTAGGGGTGCCACGTTTTTGTTTTCGTTTCGGCTTTCCATTTCCAGTTTCCTTTCCGTTGACTTAGAAACCCAGCTTGCTTTTAATTGATAGCCTATACAATAGTAAAAAAGGGCTCTGTACTGTTTAAAAAGTTTTTTTTAAAGAAAATAATTTCACAAATGTTAAAAAGTAACAACAACGGTGCGAAATAAGCGGTCATTTATCGTTTTTTAAACCAAGAATCGAAAACTGTGGCAGAGCTAGTCATCGGTTAGCTGACTGACCGGGCAGAAACGATAGAAAACAGAAAGAAAAATGAACTCAGACCTCTGAAGAAGGGAGGCGAAAAAAGTCATAAAAGCTCAAGTGAAACGAGCAGATTTTCTTCTTTCCTCCCTTTCTCTCCTTCCCATAAGCATTTACTCAGCATCAGTTATCATCTACGCCGTAGCAGCCACTCATTTCAAAGATGTCTACTCAAGTATAAGAATTAGATAGAGAGAGCGAGTGGAGTGAGGATTGCTCAGTTTTGGAAATGAAATGACGAGTCACTACTTAAGAAGGATATTAGGAAAAATGAAGGAAATAAAAATGTATATAGCTATAGACATATTGGACACTATATAATCTACCTGCTCTATTTCCATAGCTATTTTCAAAGAAAATATGTACAAGAAGAAGAGGGATTATTTGCGAGAAAAAAATATTTTCATTGGAGGAGACACTACAAGGCTACGCTAAAAAAGAAGGAATATGTAGTGTGATGGGATGGAGAAGAAAATGTTGATATTGATAGACTGCCTAAATCTTCTGGAGGCTTTTCTGAAATTACTTTTAAAAAGGATTGTATTGCAAATTGACATGAAGGTAAGTAGAGTACCCATACCCCATACTCCCTGTTTGCACATGGACTGCGACTGTGATCTACGCAAAATATAGTAGCACAACGCTGCATGAAAATTTTGCAAATTTCTTTGAATTTTATTTGACTGAAAAGACATAAGAGTAGAATTGAATAGCGCATCAAGTATGAATCAGCCCAGTAGCAATAGATATCAACTGTAAATAAAGCGTATATATTTATGTGATTAAATTGTAGTAATTAATTTTTGATTTCACGGAATTCCGTAAAGAATGAATTTCATAGAATGGAGAAAAGATTGGGCTTAACTATATTAGCCTCCTTCACTTTGTAAGAGTCAGCAAAGTGGCGGTAGGGGTATTAAAAAGTTGTTGTCTTGATGGTGATGATATGTAGTAAAGTACACTTATACCAAATTGGAAGGCATTTCATAAATTCTGAGACCAGGTAAATGTTTTTAATATAATTATCTAACTGTAACCTGGTTGGTTCGTACACACTTTTTCTTGGCCTTTGACTTATGAACGGATTAAGCAACAGAGGATCAGTGTGCTTAGTAACAGGATGTTCGAAGTAAATCAGCTTAATTGTAAAGCTTGATTGATTACTCTGAGATCTTAAAAGTTCCGAAAAAGTAAGTACTGGACTGGGAAAATGGCTGCGTACAAAGGTTTATGCCCACAAGTAGCCAGTTTTTTGTTTCTTCTTGTCTGGTCGTGTGTTTTTACCTAAATACTTTGAGATCCATAGTCTCAGCATTCCTGGTATTTTATACAAATGTCCAATTCTACATGCTAGTTTTGAATCGAAGAAAATAACCTGGAACAAAATAGTTTGCTTTTTGTCTTGCTTGTTGCCTCATTTGAGGTAGTCCCCATCATCACTTTAGATATTCCTAATCTTCCCCAGCCATCATATCATATGTACTCACTTTTTGAATGACTTTAACGGACAAGACAGGACCAACCTACTATAAAACTATGCAAAAAGATAACATTCTTCTTGTAACTTCACGAAATAATGGTTTTACGCTCAACAATCGTCAGTTAGAGATATGGCAAGATGACGATGAAAAGTAGGTCTGGACTGAGACTAATAAAAGGTGCTACTTATTAGCCGTAAACATTTAGGCAAATAAGTCTGTGAGAAATTACTGAGCTTCAAAATGTTGAAAGTCAATAAAATTTAGTATACGTAAATGCTTGATGCAATTTTAGAAAAGTCAGTTGTGGATTTTTTTGAATTCATCTGGTTCAAAAATTAAGTAACTGCTATGCCATTATTAAAATGTGCTACTTGACTGAAACCAGGAGAAACAGAGGCGACACATATTTTAGCAAATTTCATTTTCCTCCCTTTTTATCTTTATGTTTACTGCTGTCCAGCTCGGCCCCTAGTCCAGAAATGATAAATGGAGTGTAAGCATCCCTCCCAAGCTATGACTTTTAGTCACGATAATTAATCACGGCATCATTTCATTGAATTCCGATCATCACTTTTAATCATTGCATTAGACATGCACATGCTGACGCTTCTGGCGATGATATTAAATTCCACTTTAATGTCCTTCACTATTCCTACCCTCCCCTATATTTTCTCTAAACAGCCGCTACCGCCTTCACACTGACGATCTTTCGCTGACTCATTGAAATTCCGATAAAAAATCCAGGGAAGAGAACGTATTAGTGTGTAAAACGTGGCGGTTATCTTCTTCCCTGGTGCGTGTGATATGAAGCATGGAAGATGGGCCAGCACTTTTGGATGATGCTTATGCACATGTTGATGAAACTGGGATGATGGCTTTAGGTACGTAGCTTTCACTCTCCCATCATTTTTCCTCATTTATTACGAAGGGAAAGTGTGAGAGGACAATATAAGGGCTCCGGGAATGATGATGATGATGATAACTCTAGCCACGATAATCCGCTTCATTTTCCTTTAGAACGGTGATGATGGTGGCAGTTGCTCCCACCACCACCACCACCGTCATCATCCTCCCCCAAAAAATACTCTATGCATATATCCCATCATTATCAATATCTGAGCTGGAGCTGCCAATGACATGATGACGGTTTTAGGGATATAATTTAAGCTTTCCCTAGCCACAGCCTTACTCAATGGGTGGAGGGATCTCCCCGGTTAAAAAATTTGATGGGGAGGGAATGAGGGGAACAAAATAAACTTCTTTTTCCAAGACAAAACTTTTTATTCCAAGGATAATGTGTGATGTGAGTTTAAGTGTGTGCTGAAAGGGAGGCTAGAGCTCTGGATGATAAATATGGAGTGTGGCGGTCTGTGATCTAGTGGTGGGCTGATGGCTCGTTGTTATGCAGGTTGGGTTGAAGAACATTAATGAAATTTCAGCCGTCGACTGTATATCTATGTGATGGGGAGAGAGGAGAAAATAAGTTTAGGAAGTTGGGAGAAATCGCAGGAATCACTCTGAAGAGCGTTTTTCCCCAGATATAAGATAAAAAACGGTGCCGTTTGCAGGAGCGAGACTCATGATCAGAACTTGGATCAGTTGATAAATAATATGATGGTGGAGACTGTGTGGAGCTGCGTTAGTAGATTAGATTTACATTTTCGTGGTGCTGCTGGTGCTGGTGGTGATGCTCTTATACCTTTTATGATTATAGAGGAGAAAGTTTTCATCAGAAGGATAAAAAGGTATTCATATACGCATTTTCTATTATTATCATCCTTACTCCTAATGCGCTTTACATAAATGAACGTTAAACGAGCACATTGTACCTCCCCACCTGTTCTCCTCTCCACGGCGTTCCCACGATATATGGGCACGGATGTGGGCAGAGGAGGAGCCCCTTTTGTTTAATATTGGTTGGGGTGATACAATTTCATTAATATTCCTTTCATTCCATTTTGAAACAATGCGCAGTCCTGATGTGATACGATTTACTTGCTATAAATGAGATAAATGGGTTGGTCGGAGGGGAAATTTTGGAGACCCAGAATTTGCACCTGTTATCAACCATCCCATAAACAACTGCGGATAAATGCCCATTTATATCAGACTTATTCCCTCCATTTGGACTTATCTTCTTAAGTATCCAGTGCATTATAGAGAGCTCCATCTCGGCGTAAGCATCCATTACCCGTATCCTAACGAATTCATCAAGATTAATGAGCAAGACAGTTATAAATGTCAGAAGTTGGGAGACGGGAGTCTGGAAAGCGATCCTTTAATGAGACTCTTTCCCACCGGCTTATACGTAAAGATATGTGCTGTCTAGCCCAACTCCAGTGCGGTAAGTATTATCACCATTATCACCATCATTTGTATAATACTCACGGGAGGAACACGTGCCTCTCAAATCGTTTATCTCCCACTTTCATTCTCCTTTTGAATGGGTGGGTCAAACCAAGAAACTGATATTATTTTCCAGCCTCTTTCCACATATTATCATAATCTGGTTAACAGTCTGGTACTTTTGCGTTCAATCCCCTGAATAACATTATTATAAATCCTGGTTGAATCGCAGGAATCCCACTTCTCGAACTTGACTCGATTTTTTTGCCTTCATATTAAAATGGAAATGGAACGGGGGAAGGTCCATTCGGAAAAAAATGCTTTTTCTTTGCGTAGAATTATTCCAGTTTATTTATTCCTTCACATCCATATCCATATTTAATTTGTATGCCTATATGAATTCTAATATGGGATATGGCACTTGGGAAAAGGAGAATAATGTAGCTCTAATCTGACATGATATTAATAAGTGTGTGCACTCCACTAGTGAAATAACTGTCTCCTAGAAAAAAAAACTTCTTAAAAATGTGGAACGTGTGGAGTATTAGCCTGAACTGCTAGCCCCTTTTAGTTATTATACCCTGTCACAACCAATACAAGGGGATGTAAGGGAAGGAGAAAGCCGAAGCTGCCTAGACACACTTTCCGGATTTTGACTATGACTTGGGATAATTTTCCAACTAAAGGTATATCCTCTTATTATGCTATCACCGTTCCGTACGAAAATTTGACTATTTTCACAGTTCCTAAGCCTTCTCCCCTCCCCATTTCTACTTTTCTTGAGTCCGGATGATGATAGCAAAAGCTCTAGGTTGATAGTATAGTGGGATGAGAGTGGGAATGGGAATGTGATGAGTATAAAGCCATAGACTGTGTCCAACGAACCGTGGATGCTTTAAGTAGAAAGCTTCATTTTTTTGAGCCATCTACTTAACCATATAATGAAGGGCATATGCAAGGAGAGAAGTTTTGCATAGTTGATGTGTCTACTCCTCTTTGCTCCCCATACCATTGAGATGACTTGGGTGGTAGGCTAAAGCCCTGAAATGTTACGGGCTGGAATACCTCTTTGGATCATTGCAAAATTGCTAATAATGTAAAAAGTGGTCGTAAAAACGTACATAATATGGACTGTCTCACTGAATAAGAAAGCCAAGCAGTTTTCCGCCTTCTCCTTCTCTGGCACGCTTGAATCCAGAGTCTGAATTTGACTTTTCCCTTTCATGTCGGACGGACAGATGGAATTCTGGATTTTATGTAAATGCCCATGCATCCTTCCATGTATCAAACTCCCACTCATCACATCACTCTGTAATCTCAATGTCACCGTATTCCCTTTGTAAGCCCGGTTTTAATGGGGGACGTTAATAGAGAAAAGTGGTGACTTTAGTGGAATATAAAGCCTTGCTGAAAGAGACGAAAACAGACTACCTAAATGAAGCGATTTCTTTTAATCTAGGCTTTTCTAATGTTACGTTACCATACCATATTTTAAAAGTTTGTTATTATTACTTTGATCCTAATCACAGACATTTGATGTCATGGTTGGGACTTAAAATATAAATATTTAATAAGGAACGGAAACTCACATAATAATTGGCAGATATCTTTCCCATGCTCAGCAAAAGCCTTGGGGAATTCCGAGAGGGACAAAGTGAACTTCTTTTTGAGGAGATAATGGTTCCATGTAAGCGGAACCTTTTCATACTTTAGTTCTAGTTAATGAATACCAATCAGGGGAAAGGCACAGGAGTAAAAGGTACAAATAAGTTATGCTAAAATGCTAGCTTTTGGGAACTTTTAGGCAAATAGTTGACGAGGATGTGATGGTGATGATGCTGATGATGAGAGAGGAGCCAACGAGGCAGTTTTTGGTTTCATGGGAAAATGGTATTAAAAGGATGTATATTTAAAAGATGAATTGCAAATATGTAACGCACTCTGTCCCCATTTCGGAAGCCAAGACCGGGATATAATTTTTGGCTGATGTGTTGTTCCTGACGATCATGCCGAGTAATGTGATATGAAGATGACGACTGAAATATTTGCTGTGATTGTGATCGTAAATTGTTTGTTTTATCTTGTCATATTTCCCTCTCCTTCCCCTCCCCACTTCTCAGCTCCAATCTGCCTTTTCAGATTTTTCTTCATGAATGACTCGGTTTATTGCATTCCGCCAACACCGCGACGTGGGAGGAAAGGGAAACATAAACAGTTATACATGTGATGTAGCGCTCAGTGTGCGGAAATAAGAGGAAGGAGAAAGAAATACGGCTTTTCTCTCTTTGTCCTTCCTTCCTTTCCACACTTTTGAAAAAAATGCTGTCAGAATTCGAAAGACTGCATAACCATACACAGTTTCTTTTTACTTGTCTTTCACCAGCATTTCTTATTTTCCGCTTTCCACTTGTAAAATTCATACCACCTGGGAAATAATGGTATTTACCGGAGAATATGTGGAATGGGTTGGGCAATATTATTACTGTAGTTATTATTTGTAGTTACAGCAACATGACATCAAAAATACACTTTGCTGATTCAAGGTTCCCAATAACATTTCTAATATTTCCCAGACACACATTCACCCATTATTTCCCACAATATTTCCAACCTGTCCAGGCCAGAACACTGTTTTTCACAAGCACTGACTCACTCATGTGTTGGAGGATGGTAAATCTAAGAAAAAAGAAATGAGAATGGAGTTCATCATAATACTATGAAGATGTTATTAATATTCTCAGTTCAAAAAACATATCCTCAAATATTTTTTTGGGTTGTGTGAGCATCTCTTTGTTACAATATTTTGAATTATTCCATGCGAAATTAGCTATTCCAACTATCTTCCTAATCTGGCCTATAATTTATAAAGATAAGTCTAAATATAGTTCAGATCATATATCACAGTGTAATTTCCTATTGAATTTGTCAATTGGACTCATTATTTTCTTACTAAGTATTTTTCTCCCTTCCTATCCATTGTTTCTAGTAATTATAGTTTGCACTAAATGAGACGAATTATCGAATAAGGAAGTCCCCATGAGCTAAATTAAAAGAATGGGAGATCCCTTCAAAGTGTCTTCATAAGTTTAGTTGATGTAATTAAGATTCCATTCCAGTTCAATTTCAGTTGGAGACCCTCGAAGTAAAATTGATTATAAGGACATGTGAAACTCTGAAAACGAACTGGAAATAGACTCTCCCTATTTAATTCTTTCTCCTTGAGTTGAGTGAAATGAAAACCTTTTAATACTAATGCTGATGATGATGACGAACGATAAGGAAGGGACTGAGGACGTTCTTTCATTCCAAAGAAGAAAAAATAACTTTGATGGATAAGAATGAATAGGAAGCGGCTATAAAAAAATCATTATGTTGATCACAATCAGATCATTACGGAATGCGAGAGGATAGGGAACTAGACTTGAGTAAGCGGGCAGCCATACCAACATAAACTATGTTTGGAGGGGATAAGCTCATAAAGATATATATTCTTGGGGGAGTAGGAGTAGTTACACGCTCCATGTCACGCTCCCCAATCTCTGCACATTCATTTAATGAAAACTGCACTCCAACAGTGAATATCAAAGGGCGGGGATGAAAAGCAATTTTGAGTTACGAGTACTTATTTTTCCCTCCTTCTGTTTTTTATTCTATCCCGGATAACTTTCTCTTCCTCTCCATCTCCACCTTATTTCTTTCTTGATTTCCGATCCAAATGCGGAGTTGCATGCATAATAAAAAGGATTTTCATTACTCTTTCATTGATGCAAATCTTTTTTTTTGTGTGATTTCTTGCAATATTTTTTTATTACTTATCTGGTCGAGTCCTTCACAGTGTGAAAATCCAGCATGATCGATTCTCTGCCTTTCAACTTCAACTTATTTTCTTTTCCCACTTTGAATTATTTATTGTAGAGAGCCACTACTATGGAGAAACATTGTGAAAACTGGCGGTGAAAGATGAAGATATTTTTGCGCTGGGCTTCTGTTTTTATTAGCGTGAATCTGATTTGGAGATTGAGAGGGAGGAATATGTAATCCAGCCCATTTGTCGGATGAAAGGGGAAGTGGTGATGAGGATATGGTGAAGAAAGAGGATATATGTCTTTAGAAGGATCATTCACTCAAGTAAGCATTGTTTGGGAGGGACCTTTTTCAATGTGGAGTGAGACCATATCCAATTTTTTAACTTGGCATTATCATCCCAAATCCTATCAGCAATATCACGGTATAATGATGTTGTCTTCTTTGTGAATGCAGTGGAAATCCCTCAAATGTCAAATTACTTGGAAAAACCATTTTCTAGGGGGACGGCAAGGAAGGAGTACAGCGGATTTGATAGTGAGCTGTTATTGAAAGATACACTGAGAAAGTGATATGGCTTGATTGCTATCGGTTGTTTCCTCCCCATTTCAGACACTTGTCTAGTTCCTGTGATTCTGGGGCAATTTGATCTGACTTCAGTAGGATAGGAACCTTCTGTATGTAGGTGCTTGTTTTTCATGGAAAAAGAGAAAAAATTTGGGCTTTACTTGATTTTGACTTTCATTACAAGTCTATTAAAAGCTCACTTCCGCCAAGTAATTATGTCATGACGTCAGTGCAGGCGTGGGCTTGATGCAATCTCATATTTTTCCACAGGGATACGTTTCAAATGACAATTAAAAATCGGGGAATGCTTCGGGCACGAGTGAAAAGCCATTTAATAATTTTCCCCTTGCTATCTCTCCATCTTCCCTTGTCTGGTGTAATGTGCCAGGCACAGTTCAAAGACCAATGCCTGTAGTTAATGTTATGAGAATTCATCAAAAACACTTTTTTCATCTGCTTTTTACTGATCATAACTCCTTACTCAATTTTGTCTTCCCTCTTTTAAAAAATACTATCCTTCCCATACCATCTTCAAAAACTTGCTGCATTTTTTCTACCTACTCATATTCAAAACATGATATGCTAAGCTAAACTAAAGAAGAATCTTGTTAGAAGAGAATATGACACTCGATTATCTATCCACAGGTAAATACATAAGTATATAGTCAGGTAGCTAGCTATCTCCTTTATCGGATTTTTTTAAAGAGTTAAGCTTTTTCTGTGGCAATGCCGCAATGATGATATTGCGGCATGGGATGGATATTATTATGAAATTTCCCTTTCAAAAATATATATATTTATCCACCTACCAAACTGAAACTGTAATGTTGACGGTGACGCCATTTATGGCTAGTTTCACGTCGCCACTGCAGTGGAAACTTTTAGGTCTACGCCATGAAAATACCAATATGGTTTCGAACAATTTCTTTCCCCTTCCAATGGCCAGCAAAGCGTCAATATGATGATTAGGGAAAAACAAGCTACCAGAACCAGACCAAACAAAGCCCCCCATAAAAAACTTAGCTGTAGCCAACAACACGGACGATCAGAGAAGAGGAAGGAAGTATTGGAGGGACAAATATTACATAATAAAAAGTGAAAGTATAATGTGTTTTTTGGGGTAAAAAAGTGGAGTATAATGATGAAGACTGCAGTGCCACCAAAGACATCACCGATTATGAAGATAATGGCATGGCTTGTGTGTATTTTCTGTGGTAGCTTGAAGTGCGACAGTGGTTTCGTTACATTTTAGCAGAAGTGATATCGTTGTTGATACGGTTGATCGGGAAGAGGACACATTTCTCTTAAGCATCTGAGCGGAGGAAGGCTGACAGGCTGACTTGGAGTAGTTGATTTTTTTCCCTTTTCATATACCTTTCTCCCTGATTCTCTTGAGATTGGTGGGGGAAAAATGTTGATGAAATTGTTTTCTCTCATTTCCTCAGAGAAAGCGCAGGGGAATATGAATACGGTACTGCTTCAAAAGAGGAGGCAATAACTATTAACTGATGGTATAAACATGGCTTCATTGCAGCCTCATATTTCCACTTTCACTTTCCCTGTTTTGTACCAGTACAAAATATACCTATTCAACTGGTAATAACAAACAGCCACAGAGCCATCAACATCATCCAACATGAAAATCAAGCTTCATTGGTTCCCCCCTTGAATTTCCCCGGGTAGAAAGTGTCTCAAACCGCTAACTACGTTTTATACTGTTGTGCATCCACAGATTGCAAACTAAAACGAGAAAAAGCAGCTCCAGCTCACTCCTTTTTTATTGAAAATTCTAAATACAAAAATTACTTTCATCTTGAAATAATCCAAAAGAGAAAGTTATCATAATCATCCTTCCCAACTACTTAGCGTCCATTCCAGGGAAGAAAAACTGGGAGATTGTGTCCTGTCCTATCCTATATGTGAACTGATGATAATGATAAAACTCGTATGTGCCCTGTTTACAAAGACGATCCCAGCTATCCAAACCAGAAACATATCTCAAGCCACTCATGATAGCGGAAGACATTCAATATCGATAAAAAACTTGCCTTCATTTCACTTATTATTACAGGGGAGAGGGATAGTTGATACAGAGAAGTTTTTTTTCTGGATTAAGACTGAGAAAAACTATATACGATAATAGAATAAGAATGGAAAGGGGAGCAACTTTAACTGAGGAGAAGTCTGCGAGAAAATAAATGGAATTAAAGGATTGAGACTGTAATATAGCTATAGTTATAAATGTCCGTATATTTGAGTGTGAATAGGAGGAAATGCCTGACTCGTTTTTTCCCCCATTCGTTTGTGCTCACCTCAAAGGAAACACTACTATTTTCGTTATCTACGTGACGTTGATGGATAAAATAGTTGAGGGAAAAAGGAGTGAAAGGGGGCCCCATATCCACTTCCAAGTCGGTCCAGACCAGAGACCACACCACAAGTTGGGAACTGGCTGGAAACAAAAAAGGAGGGAACCTGTAATGCACAGACAGAGCCTGTTGTACGATGCATACCTTATTTTCTGGGTGAAAATTTTTTCCTGTTAACAACTCCAAACTTTTTTTTTTCACTTCAGAGTTGGGCTTCTCATATTGCATTATGATGATGCACTTGTGTAGTCTGATATAGTTAGGGGATGCAATTGAAGTAAACTGAGAAAATGGCAAAGCCCGTTTGAAGGAGCTTAAGTCAAAGTTCGTTTGACAAAGAATGGTTACGTCAGCCAAGGGATGATGTATATTTTTTGGGGGGAGATCACAATCCATTTATGTATAGCTATTTTTAAGGCGCTTAGTCTTACCGTTGATGTTCAGATGTCGGAGAAGGCTCTCGAGCTGAACTGGGGAATTTCTATTTTTGACTTTAGTCCCCACTTTCCACTGGTATATTAATTTGCAACGTTGCGGATGATGCGGATAACCATGGGATCATCACCACCCACAAACATATCCATATATACTCCTGTTTTTTCAAAGTGGATGAGTAGAGAAATAGGCAGAGCTATAAATTTTATATTGAATTAAATTAGCCGATATTAGGAGCCGCTCAAGAAATGAGAGATATGTGCCTGCTCAGACTGACGTCATATTTTACACCAGAATTAATGTTTTATTGGCTTTGAAGTTTTTTTGGGGGGAAAATATAAAGTCTGCATTATTGACTAAGACTTAAAGCCTCCATCCACTTGCCTCCATGTTACCGTAGCCGTGCTGGATGTAGATGCGGAGTTATGTGATTAGGAACTTTTATAGAAGACATACACATCCCCAAAGACAGATATATATTGATACATGTTTTGTTAGGAGGACGTGGAGAAAATCCCAAATCCCTCTGAATAACTTCTCTGAACATGGTGAGGAGTCAGTTTTGCCTCGTGCGAAAATAATCCATTGCATATATTTACCTCCGTGGATCCGTCCGCCGTCCGCGTATTGTTACCAGAGAGAAAGTGTGCTTCTGCTGTAAATGCCTCTCTTTTTTGCCAGAGAAAAACGTGGGCTTTTAATAACTAACCGTCTGCACTACATAATATATGGTTGTATAGATTTTTTGAGCTTCACTGCCTTTCCCCATTTTTCTTCTGAATTTACGATATATCGGTCATGGTACGGCTCGTCCTTCCTAGTCCCACAGTATCCTCCGAAAAAAAGAGCCCGACTTATTGACTTTCTTTTCTCCTCTCAGGATGGCCCTGCATCAGGAGGGGGAAAATGAACTCAAGAGATGTGAGCTGGAGATGTGAGCTGAAGTCTATAAAAATGGTTTTCTCCAAATCCGAATCAGAATGTCAAAAGATAAATATGAAAATTAATATATAAAATATAAAGTTTGAGACGTGTCTGGAGAGGGGGAAAAGGAAGGGGGAAATGATCCTACTTTTAGCCAATACATTTTCCCCCCGCTGCTGTATTGAATTTTAAGAAAGGATAGGCTCTCGGTTTTCATTACGAAAGTGTTGTAAGTGGGGATATAAGTATATGGGGTAAAATAATGGAAACTTTTTGGATATTTTTTAGCCCTTTTTTTATTCCTCCTTATATTTATGATGATGATACCATGTTTTGGGTTTTACCACAGATCCTTTCACACCAAAAACTAAATCCTTCGTCATATTTTTCTCTTCCTTTTCCTCGAGTCTTTCTACCCAAGAGAGAGACTGGTTCTGGTGGGTGGTTGGTGGATGGTAGTACCTTGTCTTGCTTCTTTGCTGAGGATCAGGATCACTATAAGTTTTACTTTTAGGTAGTCAACGGATTTTTTTCTAGCCTTTTTCGTATCAAAATTTATTTTGTTTTTTCCTCTCTGGGTTGAATGTTGCTCGTGGTATGAAAAAGATATTATATGGGAGGCAAGAGGGAAATGCGGATTGGTTTGTAGCAATAAAGTTTAGTTTGAGTGAAGAAAGGTAAGGTCAGTCCACGACAGATTGCACTATGGCCATTCTACACCGACAAAACATCCGATGACTGAAAGTACTTAGTTTGATGTTGAATAAAAATTTGAAGAAATCAATGAAAGTCAATTAAAGAGAGAAGGTATGCTAACAAACTGGCATTTTTAACTCAGAAGTTTGATCATGTTTTCCTTGATGAATTAGCTGGACGCTTTGTCGAATGCGAAAACTCCAAGTGGGATCTGTCCTCTTCCATCTGTCAGATTATCAGTTCTCCCGATGTTTGGTTAAATCATAAAATCACTACTTGGAGAGAATAAATTGAAGCATGTGCATACCACTTTATAGCTATATATGTGTAATATCCCTTTCACAAACCTTTTTTTCCACTCACCTGCTGATTTCCACCAGAATTGAGTGATCAAGTCAAACAGAAATTTTTTATATTTATTAAGTCGAGTCTTTGAAGCCATAGCATAGCAATATAATTCAATAGCTTCCTTTCAGGATATTATATAAGTGGCGTCGTTAATAACGCATGAGATGGTGAAAAGGTTGGCTCCGACTAGTTTTGGCTAAGACTCTATTTAACGTGGTCCCAACGACTTGATGCATTATATACAAGATGGATCTACAAAAATTTCTCCTTTGAAAAAGCAAAAAAAAAAAACTTTTTTAAACTTGGACCACCATTATCGTCGGGCAAAGAAAATTGTTCCTGATAAAAAAAACGTAGACCAGGTATGATGATGATATCAGTAAGGTCGAGAGTCATATAGGGATGTTGCCTTTGAAAATTAACGAACCGTCTCCGGATGTTCGCATAAGAAGGGCCATTAACATTAGTCCCCTCCCACAAGGCCCCAAAGCAGAACGGCACTAATGAGGTAGAATGCTGATGATAATAATGATGTTAATTTTTAATTTAAAAAGACATGCTGGAAAAAAGGAAGTGATGATGCTGATGTCATGCCATCCTGTTCCCCCTCCCAACTGGAGGATTTAGCGCTCGACATTCTCTACAATAGTGAAAGGGAGAGAGCCCTTCCACAACATTATGATTATGATTATGACTGATTATTTCCCAGTCTCGTGGATTACGAGAGAGCTCGCATTGTTCAGCAGCCAGTTATCTGTATTATCTGTAGTAACATGGTGCAACATGGCTAGAGACTCATGACAACTTACTAATTTATCATGATGTTGATGTTGATGCTGATGAGTTAATCTAATTATGTTGATTTTTCTGTCAATCTTCCTTTTTCTAGGACGAAAGTTGCTGCCGCGCTGCTCAACAAGCATTTACAAATTAGCGAAATTCCTATAACAGTACAAAATAACTCCTCAAGTAAGTCTGACCAGTCTTTATAAAATTTCTTAATTCTATTTACATATTAATGTAATGTCTAGTGTAGGCATGCTGTGCAGACATTTATATAGCCTTAGTTGCATTTTGTTTAGTATGGCAAGTTAGTCAAAATTTATGAGTTACCTTATAGCCAAGTCTGCGAGCTGCGATGCGATGCTGTCGCTCCTTTCCACATGCCATCTTTCGCAAACTTATGGTAGGTTAGGGAAGGAAGTCGTTTGAATAGATGCTCTTGGCTCTTGCTTTGCTACGCTATATGTTCTGAATGGATTCTGTAAATAGCGTACAAAGGCTCTTCCGGGATTACAACAAAGGATCGCATCATAAATTTACAAAGTTTAAGTAAAGGAATTTGTTTTGGACACTATACGCATTCGTCAACATTATCTTCCTTTACGTTCGCTTTAAAATCAATCAACCTCCCTGATAAAAATCCATCAGGAATTTAGAATCGGATTCTGGATATAGAAACCTCAATTAAATAGACATGTTTTCGCATATAATCCAAAGTGTTGGGATGACAGTTGGGGTGAGCACAGAGCTTGGCATCAGCAGTTATGGCTTTGTTGGAATGTAGGATGGAGGTGGTTGTTATATTGGTTGAGTGGAAATGATCGAAAATTGCTCACTTTTCGGTTCGGTTTTTGTTGAGTTTGACAGGTTCTCTGTCGATAACATGAGTATAGTATTGCTGATATGGAAAATAAGAATGAGATAGTTTGTAGGGAAAAAACCATTTACTGTATATGCATTTGAAAATACTTACATTAATATGGCTTTGTACCTTGCTGGTCTAACCAGAACAGCTACAACTTCTGCTTTGTCAAACTCAAACAGTTTGTCAAGTGGGAACATCAGTATAAGTACAAGTATGTTACTCGGTTTCTGTTAGTTTGGTTTAGGGGACTTGATAATTGGGTTTGGGTGTGATGGGGCGAAACCTGCTGTTGCTAAGGCATAAATACGTTGAAATTTCAAACTGATAATATTACAAAGTCCTGTTTCTCCGACCTGTCCTATTATTACTTGGTAATTATAACGGTATTTTTCTGATCGTTATGAAATTCAACTGTTGTCATCAAATAAATTGGAGTTACCTGAAGCAATAATTGGTACATGTTTAAAGATGGAGTGGGTGGGTGCAAGAAGATTTCTAGGTCCGGAGAGGGAAATGTAAAGTTTCAACGATCATTTTTATTATTTTATATCCAAATGTGTACTGAATAATCAATAGGTTAATGAATGTAGATGAGGTGTATTTACTTTTCTGAATTTTATGGTGCTGACAGACAGACCAGATACTCTGATCGAATAACTAGCGTATCTATGCTTCCTCCGATAAATGATTTTTTATTAAACTTTTTTGAATGAGCGAATCATCAAAGTGCATCCGACAAATATTCTGTATTCCCATTTAGTTATCCCCATATCTTTTACAATCTACTTACACCTTAGCATGTATCCGATGTCCATAAATTAATCAAGTCGATTACGTAAAAACTATTTACTGAATTTTTACATAGGGTCAAATGTATTTTTTTTATTATTAAAAGATGAAGGTTGAAATAATATTCAAGTAAGAAGAAGAGCACTTGGAGGGTAGGCTCATGTAATTTGTGTTATCATCAGAGTAAAGTAAATCTGAAGAGTGAGTGTTCCTGTGGCAGGATTGTCGCTGTCAATGCTGTCATGAATATATTCATCAATGTGAAAGTGTTCCGCAAGTGAGTGTAGTCCCACATCTAGTAACTTTTAGCCTCCCCATGTTTTTATTGCACGCCGCAACATTCCAGCTTGTTTACATCCTTTGGACTATCTATTTGACTTGAAAGGAGCAACTTTGTATTACGACAATGATGATGAGGAGGATGAGCCTAGCTGAAATCTCTTTAATGTTTGAGATGTTTTGAGTAAATTTCGTGGATGTGCTAAAGACCAACTAAATAAATTAAAACTCGTTGGGATGATGTTTGCTAATGGAAAGGAGGTGGGAAATAATTGTGTAATGTTCTTACCTCCCAACTTCCCCACCCTCCGTAAGCATTATTGTGTTGTAGTTTTCCCTAAGTCAAAATGTCAGCTTGATGAAGCCAAACTCTCCTCCTCAAATGCTCGCCGCTCCAGAAGAGCCAAAGTGGATTTTCCCAGCATACCACTCTAATCCTCCAAAAGGTCCATTGTCACATGAAATTACTGTTGGGAAGGAAATATATGGAAATAGAAGGGTAAACAAGAAAGTTCTTATACGGCGGCCTCGCCATGATGACAATGGCCTGTAGGTGAAATTCCTCCATATTTTATCTCCAAATCATAAATGCTCTACTGAGAACTCTGAGGGAAGATCCTGAAGAGAGATGCTGGGATATGGAGGTTGAAGATTGTTTTTACTCTTCAAATGATGAGGACTTATAATGAACAGAAAAGACAACAGGAATATGGAAATGGTTTGTTTGCAGAGGGGAAGCCAGATGAATGGATGAGCTTTTACGTGTAACCTTTAGTGTGGGATGATGGTGATAATGAAGGGAGTGCCATCAAAACATCATCATCAGCACCTTCATGTTGTTTGGTGTTGGCGAGTGACAAGATCCATGTGGAATCCCATACATTTCCAATTTCAAACTCTCTTTTCCAACCTTTTTGAGAGAGTCTCGCAGAACGGTCTAGCTATCCATATATGTACTTTTCTGCCATGTCAAGCCACTCGTCACTTCCAGCAATACAGCCGCTCAGCCATCCATCCAGGGACGGAAGGAAATAAAAAAGTGTGAACAGTTCCAAGGGGGAAAATGGATGTCACGTAGGAATGCCTCTATCCAGGAGTGAGTGTGAGACGATGAAGATGATGATGATCGTCACTTTCACTCATTCACAGTTTTTCACCTTAATCATTTATCTATATCAAAAAAAAATCCTTTGAGTGAGAGAGCTTCAGAGGTGCACACAATGAAGCATGATTTTTTTTGCACGATGTCGCTTTCACCCAGTTTCCCCTCCTCTGGTAGTTTCTCCTTGCTATATCACTAGCAGCATCATCTCTGCGTCTCAGCTAAAGTAGATTATTATTGTGTGTGCACACGCTTTGATGATTTTTTGAGATTTCTCCCTTTGTGATGTGTAATGATCGTGATCAGAACAGAGTTGCTCTTTTCTGGCCAAGAAATACCTGGAGAAAAAAAGTTGCTACCTTTGCCTTTCCATCTCCTTGGGTGGAATCAAGCCCAGCTAAACTACTGTGACAAAATTTTCCCTTTTATGGATGAGCACGGACAAAGGCTTATTGTTGAGGTGGGTGGCTTCGTCATAAATCTTCCAGCTGGGGTTCGCTCATTGCTAATACTAAATATTAAATTTAGACTGGAGAAAGTGGTAGGGGAGGGGATCCACAAGGAGTTGACCTTTTCAACTGTAAACTGGATATACAATCATTATCCTTTGGTTGCCCACACATAGTCGAAGGTCTTTATGATGCAGCGCCATGAGCTCTGAGCTGGGCTTACCATTAGTAAATTGAATGGTGACAATCACAAATTTTGATGAGAGTGATATGATAGTGTTTGAGTGAGGATCTGATAAAATGCGGTGGGTGAATTGGGCGAACCTAAATGTTAGGATGCTGACTAATGACTGTAGGCTGGGGTTCTGACTCCGTATTGTAGATATTCTAAGCTCATTCTATAACTTCTCGAAACCTGCCCGATAGTAATGAAATGGCAGTTGAATAGAATAATTATCATTATATCAGGCATCTTTCACACCTTCACTAAAGACGGGAGAAGGAACATAGAGGTGGAAATAAAGGTGGAAAATGCTTCATTACCAACAACACCACCTTCCCGTAACTCACTCATCGTTATAATAGATTCAGTGTGGAAGCTTGTCCTAAAATGATGTCTGCACTTTCTTCCACCATTTTTCTAGTCTTCTCCTCATGCACTTACATAAAGGAAGAGTTGTGAAAAGTGGACTAAAAGTAAGAATTAACTAGCAATTTCCCGCAACCATCCATCCCTGAAACCTGAATGATGGAAACATGAATAGCCATTGCATGGCCAGCATCGTTTTATGCAAAAACTGCAAAGGAGCATTCCTTGACTTGATGTGAGATTTCCTAGAAATGGACATGAACATATCCACGAGAAAAGTTAATTTATTAGACAATAGGATTTGAGAACATTTAACTTGTAGTCCAGGTGACAACTGAGCACTCTCCCCCTTACTATGTTCTCCACTTTAAAAGTAAAATATCAGATTCGGTTGAGTTGCTTCGCGTCACTTTCAAAATTTCCTGAAAAATTAATAGCGCCACTTTCACTGACAAGTCAACATAAGGACGGTCATGCTCAAATCTTTAAACTTGTTTGATGTCTCCATCGAAGATAAAAGTTGAGTGGGAAGTAGCGCAGAATACTTCTGTCGGGTGGAAGTTGTCTTAACAAAATATGAATATGTTTGTCTTGCTTCTTTATCAACATATGGTTACAGCTAGAACAAGGATTAGGATCTTTTAGATGAAAAGTGGGGAAATTAAATTGAAACAATGATGATGTTGATAATATACATAAAAGCATGGCACTCCCGCTTTCCTAATAATGATGGAACAACTTTTTCCAACTAATTTAATCCCAAACTGATGCTGATGTTGATGATGATGGGCTGCAAAACTTTGGTTTCGTGGAAGAAAATATCTTTTTCCCTACTCCTTTCCACTTCACATTATAATGGACAGGTACATGATGTCGGGGAAAAGAATGGGGGATTTTTACTTGTTTATTTCCTCGAATATGTCGTGTCAACCTGCTTATGTATATTTGTCCGAATTCCATTTGAAACGAAAAAAAAAGTTGGAAGAAAGAAAAACAACCATCCATACTTGTGTAGCTTTAAATGCGTTAATAATAATAATGGAAAGATGGGAAAGTTTCAGAAAAGAATTATTTTCAGTTGTGTTTTTTCAACTTCAATTACCCCTTTTTCGCATCTCACAATCTCATCATCATCGCCATGCTCATAGCCCTTCGCTATATGGATATAAGTATCAACATAACTAACTCTAAAATAGGGACTGAAGTACTTTAACCTGGCTTAGCAAAAGTTTTCTCCGCCATAATATGAAAGACACACATAACAGGAGTAAGTTTTATCTTGTTACAGTTATCCATTTTTATTCTGAGAAGGAACAAAGTTTTTTTTCGACATTCGTTAAAAAGGATGGAGAAAGCTTAAAAAGAAAACAAATTATTTTATACAGATTTTTTTGTGTGATATTTCCTCATATTGCAGTAGTTTGATTTGTTTTACGTTGTACGGACCCCTCTCCATTTTCGATCCGACAGTCCTCTCTCGTGAAAGGTGATGATCACGCGCTGTTTTCAAGTCAAACGAATTGTATGCAATATCTACATTTTTTAATGTGGAAATAACCTGGTTAGGATTGAGCATTTGTTGTCGGGAGGGGAAAATTGTCACATTTTATTTTCCAAAGGTAAAACATAATCATAGAAAGGGAGGATTAGGATGATGAATATTAATGCTGATGTTCTTTGCATGGTTTTAATGGATATTGCGTTATTAACGGGTCAGTTGGACGGCGGATTTCTCTCATTTGATGTAACTGGGATTCGTAAATATTTAAAATTTACGAGAACTTCAAACGTCGCATTTGAAAAGTTTAAATTGGAGTTTTTTTTTGGTAATTTTTCCACCGGATATAAAACGGGGTGGACAGGATCGTCTCACTTTTCCCTTTTTAAATGTGCATTAGTTTCCCATATAAGGAGAAATTGTATTGTGACGGTGGAGCCAGCATTGCAAATATTGGAGCGGTCCTGACTCCAAAACAAGATTATTGGGCAGTTTTAAGTTTCCCGACGCCATCTCCAAATCGTGTCTATCACGGTGTAATCACCGCTTCATGCCCTTCTGGTCATATTACTTAGTATTTAGCTGTGAAAAAAAAGACTCATTCACTTTTCCCTACATCATCCTGGCAATCTAGGTAGGGTCGATTTTGTCCGTATTTTTCTCCTTCTCTCCCCGTATGTAACCGGTATAATAAAAGAATACGACTTTTAAATATAATAAAAGGTAATCGTGAGATGAGGACCTTCATGAGAAACTAGCATCTTGAGAGTAATTAATCTTAATCCCTTTCCAAGTGGGGGACTTCTTTCTTCCAATGTAACCTTGTTCTTCCTCTACCTTGCTGTTTTTTCTGGAGGAGGACGACCAAGAGTGTAGGTCCTTCTGCTGGAAAAGTGTTGGTGGAACCGAAGCAAAGTGAAAGTTTTTCCTGGAAGGAGAAGCCTATATTGTTCTAAGGGGGAAGATGAGAGATGAGAGAAAGATTTCGAGGAAGACCCTTTTCCCCCCTCATTTCTCTCTCATAGCTCCCCATGTATACATAATAGCAAGAAAGTTTAAAGATAACTTCTCTTGTGGAGGGAGTGAAAGGGAGAGAGGAGTGCTTAAGGATTTTCCTCCTGAAAAAAGGACCATTACAATATTTCGGCGTTAGTCCCAGTTCCCCTCCTGCAAAAGACTATAGCACCGCCATCATGATCATTCCCTTAACTGACAAAGTCATAGAGGATCTTCTTCCAATTCAAGGAACTCCACTCGTATCAAGTAGAATAAGAATAAGAAAATGAAATGGCTTGTAGTTCCCTCCATGACTGTGTCTTGGTTGGAGTGTGTGTGAACAAGCTAGATTTTATTCCCCTCTCTAGGCAGCTAGTGTACACCTACCCATTTTCAATAAATTAAATCCTTTAAGTTCCACTCCCCAGAATGAAAGGGGATCTTGAGGAAAATCATTATTGCTTTGTTATCATCAGCGGAAAATAGTGATGTTGCTGAGAAAATGGTACTTCATGATGAGTAGGTCTCTGTTCGTAAATTAATTAGAAGATGGGCAAGGTTGTGTTGAGCCTGAGCTGGGAATTTTTTTTCCGCTCTCCTTCCCTCCATATGCCTCGCTTTGCTTTGGGAGAGCGGAGCCCTTTCTGTGAGAAAATGTTTTTCCTCTGATGAAAGTATTTGGGCATGAGTAAATGAAGATGTTCGCAGAAAATGAAAGCATTTATGAATGTGTTTGGACGGGGATGATGGGATGAGTAATTAAAAATTAGATTGGGCAAGGACATGGGGAATTGAATTCCTAATATTGAAAACAAATATGGGTCGGATGGAAATACTAATAATTATGGTGAGGATTTTGAATTTATTGATGTTTTCTTTCCTTTCCAGTGCAAAGTATGAAACGTGAACACAAGGCTGCAAGGACGTTGGGAATTATTATGGGAGTATTCATTTTATGCTGGCTTCCATTTTTTACCTGGTACTTGGTAACTTCCCTTTGCGGCCACCAAGAGTGTCCAACTCCTGACTGGGTGGTAAGTCCAACATAATTAATACCAATTTTATACATCGATACCTTCACTTGATAAGCCACTAGAAGAAAAATCTAAGATTTTTAGCACTTTTCAAAAAAAAAAACACTCAGATTAATACAGAACTATCTGACATTTTGGGGCAATATGAGAAAATACCTTTGTCACTTATAGTGCTTCCCAGGAGAAGATATCCATATGCAATTACTTAATAAAAAAATGTAGATTAAGTCCTCATGTCTTTTGTGAAGTTCGCCATTGGTTAAAATTCTCCACCGAATCTGAATACTTAGCTAAAGTCAATCAAGTCACGCCTTAGTACACCTGATGAAAGGGGAGCAAATTAACCATTTTTTTTCAAGGATGGAGCCCACCTGGGAATCACCTTTTGTCTGAGAACTTTTAGCCCTATTATAGATTACAGATGTTAGGCTGGAGGCGGCAGAGAAAAATACGACGAGTGAGGCCAAAAACATGATTGCAAATATAAGTATGCAAGGGAAACAAAAGGGTTAAAATGAGACTGAGTCGTTATAATACCGAATCGTTCGACCTTCGCTACTTTCACTTTTACTTTTCTCCAACTTATCTAGAGTCGTCCTTTCGCATCACTTAATACTGCTGGAACTATTCCGTAAATGTGCAACGGGAACTACTCAGATTCCATCCGAGCAGAATTTCTTTATAAAAAATTCTAAAGGGCTTTTTTGCTCTACCCTTTCCTGTTGGTTGCATTGAAGGGTTTTTTCTCCGAGGGAAGAAAATTATTTCAAAGACATAAGTACTAATGAATGGGAGGGAACCGGGACTAGTAAAAAATTGGGAGAGGGACTTGAGATCTTTAGGAAAGAAATGCATTGGTGTCCAAAAGTCGCCTTAATTAAAATCTCTTTTGTGACACCTTGACACTTTTAATTTTCTATTCAATCCAGTGCTAATCAGTATTTTCGCCAGCTTAGTAATATCAAACGAAAAGGGAGGATTCACTCCTACTGTTTCAGTTATGGCGTCTCTTATTGCCCCAAAATTGAGATAAATCGTTTATGTGACCTACGCTATGATCTAGGAAGCTGTTAAATTCCATGTTTCTATCTCCTCCATACAATGCCTCCAACAAGAGTGATTTGGGGAATCGCTAATAGAAGGAAATTATGTAGGAGCATTCTGCAAATCCACGCTAAACTTGAAACTAATCTCCCACTTTTCTATATTCCAGGTGGTGGTGGTATTTTGGATCGGGTACTTCAACTCCTCCCTAAATCCGATAATATATGCGTACTTCAATCGGGATTTCCGTGAAGCTTTTAAAAGCGTACTGAATAAAGTTTTTTGCTACAAGTGTAAACAATTCGGAAGCAATAATGACTACGGCCAACAGCAAGCTCCTCCACCTCTACTTCCAGCAAATGAGACAAATGCACCAAAGTCAATATCTCAGCCACTACAACAGTCCTCCTCATCACCTCCCCCACCCCAGCAGCAACTCCCTATGGAGTCCTCACAAACCCAAGAGAACATTATCACAACTAGCAATGCAGACATTATGTAAAACGGGCTTTGTTACACAAAACACAAGTCATGTCAAATTCTTTATTTAAGTTGCCATCTCACTGTTCTTTTCTTAAATTTGAATCTACCTTCAATCAGATTAATTGCCACTTGCTAATCATCACAATGCTCTATTACAATTTGTTAAAACCAATTTTTATGTAGCATTATCCTTCTTGAAAACTATAAATGGTCTACGAATTTAAACGAAACCAGCTTGCCCCCGAGAATGACAACCCAGAACCCCAACCATCTCCAAAAAAAATCTGTAGAAGTTGAAGGAGTCGAGTGAAAGGGAAAAGATTCCGTCTTATACTTTTGAAAAACAACTTTACTTGGACTGCTGCACACACTAATCATACATCAACCAAAATTTGCACAAATAAAATAATACAATCAGCGTTCCAGCAAACCCGTCGCGATACTTAATTCTTTAAAAAAACACTTTGTATAACTAAAGAGGAAAGTAGAATCTGTACTGAAGTCAAAATGAATTATTAGGGATGATAACTTAATACTTTCATACTTGTTTTAAAAAAAACAACCACTCGAGGAGAGAAAACAGGCTATTTAAATATAATAACTATATAGTTAAGTAGGCGAAACTTACAAAAAAAAACAGTGTTTTCCGCGTGCTAGCCATAAACCTTTCTAATAAACCTAGTCTACAAGCCTAAGCCTACCTGGTCGTATGCATAATTTTGTAATGATAATGATGATGGTCATCAAAGCCCCGAAATATGGACTTGAATAAGTAGGTAAATTACTGTTACCTTTACGGACGCCAACAGAGCTTTAAAACCCTCAGTAAGTTTTGCTTCTCCCAAAAAAGAAAGGAAATGCGCCGATGGGGCTGTTTTCGCCGTAAATAACCAACTTTGATCTGTGTATTTTGAAGACCTTAACGCTACAGTCGTAATGGTAAGCCAATGTTACGTAATGATAAGCCAAGCCAATGTTACGAATTTCCTTTTAAGCTTGGAAATTTTTTTGAATAGTGAATAATGAAACCTCCACTAAACTGATATTTTCTACAAAATATTTATGTATTATTACGAGTATAATTATAATAATGTGTCATGAAATAAAAAATGTTCATCCTTCGGTCCACTACGTATACAGGTGGTAGAGGGTAATTTGCCAATGAGTGAATGAGTCGAGTTTGGGCAACAATTGGATTACTTAAGTTATGTCTCTGCAGTTAATTTGTTGTCAATAAAAAATAATTATGTAACAGGGATAAAGTTTAAGATATTGTAAATGCAGTGTTTGGAATTGCTCATCAAAAGTGTAGCTGATCAGACTAAAAAGTTCATCGGTAGATTAAAAAATTAGGATGGTCTCTTGGTAAATCCCTTGAATTATTTTGATTCAGCCCTGTAGATGTTAAAATGACTATCACAAAATGTTGTAAATGGGGAAGCAACTAAGGTTCATGTGTTTTCCTATAAAGCGGATCCAATGACATGCCGCAGGTCAGAGATCACTTTATTTGGGAGTTCATCCCTAGGGGCAGATGTCTTCTGAAGACTACATACTTCCTCTCAACAAACTCTACCCACTTAACCTTCATTGTTGGAAGAGATTTTCAAAATTATGCATTTAAAACCAGAAGAATTATTGTGACAAATTAAAAATAATCGCGGATTTCCACATTTAATCTCGCGTAGTTTCACTCTACCTGAGGAATGGCTGTAGAACTTGTTACTCTGGTGCAGTTTTAGCCTTCAAACGAAGGGTGTTTGAAACAATGACCAATATACAATTTGTATATTGGTCATTGTCCTCGGTATGATAGCTTCATGTTACGGTATTACTAAATAGCCTGAGTATTAAAATTATCATTTCTTACGTAGAACATGTGCCATGCCATAACTTGGACAAGAAAATCAATTCGGAGAAAATCCAGTCCGGCTCCCAGCAATATTGGATTATATTTAAAAAAGGATTGAAAAACTAAATGCGTAATATATCTACATAATATATATCTTCTGTACATGATTGTAGCTTAACTGTTGAACTCAACAATGTTTCCATGAGCTTTTATCGATATCTCTAATTTTCTCATTGTCATCTCATATGTCCATATTAGTGATAGTGATAGTAGTCCAGCAGCAAACAAAGGAATCTTTCTCTACCTGCAACAATTTTAGCCAGTTTTATAGAAGTCGTCTAAATCCCGTAGAATCGTTTTGTTTGAAATGACTCGTAACTTTCTAAAGAGAATTAACAAATGGAAAAATATGCCGGTCCATATTTAACCACAATTAGCGTTGTCTCCCTCCCCCGTCTGCACTTGATCATCGAAAAAAGAATCCGAAACCGCACACGCGAATTCGTACTGAAAATATGGAAAACTAAATTTACTCCTGATCATGAGCTATATATATTTGTACATTGAACATAGACGGAATTCTCAAATATGAGCAGAAAAAGCAAAAAAAGAAAAGCAACCCACGAAAATAAATTTGTAAAATGCTGCTCATCTTCATATTTAGCATACAGATACACATGGATACAAATACAAAGGTATACATAAATTATTCGTAGGTAACTGGGGAAAACATGATTGGATGCTAGGCATTAGCCTGTTTGATGATGACTTTAGTTTAGGGACATACAAGTAAATTAATTACTCCACCTGAAAGTATTTTTCTGTATTAAAAATGATGCGTAGTTTAGAATGGTGTCAGTTAAATGGGTTTTACTTTGAAGACAACCAGTGCAAAGAACATGCAAGCGTGCTTCATGGTACTCGATTTAGACGTAGATATAGTTGGGTAAAACTTTACAGATATTGGAAAGTATAATTATTGATAAGACAGAAAATGAAAGGAAACATATTTATATCACGTCGTGGGAAAGTTCTTTGAAGAGTCGCATCGTACATAAAGCTTCATACAGAGCAATACAGACAATCATGGGTGGAGGAGCTACCAGAACCTCAGAGACAACTTTTAACTGCTAAAATATATACTTAATGATAATTTATAATGTTAGTACATTTACAAATGAAATTTTCTGTGGAAGCTAAAGAAAAAAATATTATACTTAAAGATAGTTTTTAGCGAAAAGCGGTACGAATAATGAATGTGGAGACAAGGAAGAACAGGAGGTATACAATGGGATAAAAAAATGCTTAATATAAAATGTTTTAATATGTATTATGCAAACGATATAATTGCTAACATGAAAAGCTACAGGATGTTAGTTAACTAAACACGACTACATGTTACTTTTACAGGGATGCCATATACTCCATAACTGTTTGGAATAGAAGGGGAATTTTGATTAGTTGTTTAGGATACCGCATTGTTATAGATAACTGTAGGCAATTATGTTGTAATGGGAGGTGTGGTACGTGGGAAAAAAATATCGGGAATGAATACAGGACATTTACATAGCTGACTATTTGTCATGCTTGTCGTCTTTGTGGACAATAACAAACTTATTATTTTGGTTTGATAGACGGACAAACAACAAATAACAAAGATTTTAAGCTGAGTGTGGCAAACTAAAGCACGTACACTTCAACCCAGTTGGATAACATGATGATATCCTTCACATATTCCAAAAATTGTATGCTAACTAAAAGTTATGTTCTTTGTGAACTATATTGTAAACGTAGAAATAAACATGATTATTTAACATTCCAAATCATTTCATAAAGAATTTCCACTCATTTTTATATGGCTAAGAGAAACTTGTTAAGTTTATTATACGCATTAAAGGATTCAAAGGAGGAGCTATATATATAATAGTGAATGTTATATTTTGATGTGTAAATAAACAAAAATTGATGACGTCTCATGATGAAAAACATTATCCACTTCAATTAACTTCAATTTGGCATTCTTTGGCTGTGTCCTAATTCATAGTTCATTCATTCATTCATTCATTCTCCAATGCTGGTATCACCACAACATACAAAATCCATACAAAAAAATGGATCAGCATTGATTGGTTGACTTAAAAAATTGCAAATTGGTTAGCAAATTACAAAAGGTTACATATTTAGAGCTATAGTATTGCATGTGAGTTGATTTAATATTCAGGCTGAAGTTTACTGTACAAATGGAGCCTTTTAATTATTATCCTAGATGCCCTAACTGACTAAATTTTAATTGCATCTCAAAAAATATCCCTAGCTGGTTCAAGGCTGGATTGCAGTCTCCTATAGTCAGTAGCAGGACTGCAATCAACTCCTAATGCTATTTTGGCTGAGCAATTGAGAAAAAATCATCCATAATCTCAACAGAGTATGGGTTCTTTGGACAGACTTCGGAAACTGGCCAAGTCCTATGGTAGATCACATTAAGAAAGTTACGCAATGAGACGAAAAAGGCCTCTCGGTAACTTTTATTGGTATAGCTCGTTGTGGGTTGGTAGTCCTCCGGATTCTTTAGATGAGGGAGCACTGGAAAATTAAAGCAAATTAAGTAATCAGCATTGAAAATATAGATTGCGCCATTACATTTTCTGCGTGTAAACGCCCACCCACCCCGTCTTTACATAGATTAAATCACTTACGGAACCAGTCCTTCCAATCAGGGTACGGGTTAAGATCAGCATACATTTTTTCAAAGAACTCTCCAATCTTCTCCTTCCGATTTGTTTTGAACGCCTCCACCAAGTAGAATTTGTACAAGCCGAACTCGTACTTTTTGACAACTGGGAAGAAAAATAATCCGTTTTAAATTACTTCGTACATCTTCAATTAAGTTACCTATTGACCTACTATAGTTAATCCACCTATATTGAAATGATAAGAAAATCATATTTGGACAATTCTCCTAAATCCTACCTGGCGTGTACGAAGGAGCCAGTCGAGAGAAAAACTTTCCCTCCAAGTAACTCCACAACTCCCGGAGTGAGTTCAAGTCGGAGGAGTCAACAAATACTGAAAGATCTGACACAATTCGTTCCACCTGCAACAACATCATCATAACAGAACAAGAGAAGTTTGGAGGTGCAATTAGTAAATCATTCAAACAATATACAATGATGACAAGACATGATGATAACCAACATAACAATCATTACATACCAAATTTTTAAAAAAAATCCTGAATATATAATCGTAATAATCTCAAATGTATGAGTGATTAATTATGAACAATTTTTACCATCATGATGCATTATCAGTCTCGGCAGTAAAGTAAATTATTCCAACTTCTCACATCACTTCACATCCACAAGGAACAGTTATACTTTAATATGATTAATAAATGTAGGTAGTCCTTCAATCAAGAATAGTTTGGCTCTCCCTTCCCGCAAAACATTTACCTTTCAACGCTCACGGACACATCAGCAGAATAACTAGGGAGTGCAGAAACATGATAAAAAGAACAATAATAAAATATGATAAGACTAATCCCAGTTGTTTGCAAATTGTTGACATATGGTGAGTTACGTGGGCTGAGAATGGGATTTCGACGTTGTTGTTCCCTCGACACAGCTGAGCTCTCTGGCCTTCTGGACAGATCGAAGTGAACTGAGCGCCGCCATTTATATTTCATTCTCTAGCTTTATAGCAGCAGCGCTATGCGCTATAATCTCAGCTCTTATGCTGCGCTTCGCCTGTACTTTGTATGCTATTTACATGCATTAGTTGGTCTTATGAAAATGAAAACCTGAAGAATAATCGTAATCATGAATCAATCATATCATAGTTATCATAGTTAATTTAATTCAGATATTGCAAGGGTGGAAATGTGTGAAAGATAAATTAATACAAATATTTAGGTTCTTATGTTGACCCACTAAAATTAAACTATAATGATAACTAACTCTGTATGATAGTTTTAATATTGCAAGATACATAACTTTTATTCGAAATATTGGAATCAATAACATTAAAATAAGGCAATATGATTTTTAGATCATTGCATTTTGCATTGCATTGCTGGCCAAACAATTCGTGTATCAATAAATCTTAATATAAGCTAGATTTTTAATTGGCGATATAAAAGAAGCGACTATACATTTACTTTAAAGTTCACTCCCCCTGCCCTGCGATACTACGAAACACCAAAAATATTTGTGTCAGCTCACCATTTCTGACTCTTGACTGAAAGCTTGCAATTTTTGCATAAACTGAAAAAAAGCAGTTTCATACTAATTTATTTCATTTCATAACCACATTCGCAACTCATAGTCTGCAAAGTATTATTGTAACCTTGTTGATGAGAGCTTTTTAAAATTTATTTTCAGTATTGCTCTAATTAATAATGCAGTTCCATATCCTTTCGTACTTTCAACTTTGAGCAAAAAGCCAGATACCGTGCTCAAAATAATGTCAACAGTTAAATGAAGACAAAAAGTTGATTGATTGATGAGCTTAACTTAACTTATGAATTAGGTAACTTATCAGCTCACAAATATAGTTTATTTAAAATGCCTTATTATTTTATTACCAACATAAATAATTAATACAACAATACATTTGCATTTTGATGCACGAATCCCATAAAAATAACCTTAACTAAGCTCTCTCGAGCTGTAGAATCAATTCAATATTTGCAGAAACCAAAACAACAAAAGCCGTAAAAATACATGTCTTGATTGCTATTTCTACTTCTTCTCCATATCCATTCCATATTTGTCTCGTGAGCGATCTGCAAGTACCCTATTCCCAATTTTGTTTGCGCAAGGGATGAATCAGTTGTGTGTGTATTATAGTTTTTAGTACACTTACAAAAACTAATGACTTCATTCATGCTATATGCTGTATACTGTCACGGACCCATTTCCGTGAAATAAACATTTATAATTATTTATAATTATTTGACCTAGAATGCACGGATATTATCGTCAGCAGAAGCTGCGTCAATATGAATGAATTCGGGCCGACTCATAAATCATTATCCGATGGTCAAGCCATACAAAGTATCTAAAAGCATTCCTCAAACGAATTACAAATCGGATGTTCAAATGTGATCAATAACCGACTTCCATTTCCTGTGTCCTCTCAGTCAATAATACATAATGTTGCAAACACCGATATTCGCAATACAAGCATATTAGTTAGTCTGACTAGTCATAATATACTTCGTAGTTAAGGTCAGATATTTGTAACGTCAGCGCACGTGGATGTATGTGACATTGTAAATTAGTATATATGCATGAATAAATCAATGAGCCAATTATTTCGCTCGCTAGAACAAGAGAGTTTAAGTTATCAGCGCCGCTCCAATCAACTGAAAAAGTGGAAAGTTTTCTTTAGCAACAATTAAGGAAAGTGAGAAGTGGTGGGAACAGAAGAACTTCCAAAACGGAAGGTTTTTGCATGTGAGGAACTTTGATAAATTTCTGAAAAAGAAAGGAAAAAGAGATGCTTGGCTCACCTTCGCAAGGCCACTAAGACTCCTGATTTTTCTTTCTTTCTTTTCTTGACTGAGTCCAGCATACATTCGGGACAAACTGCTTAATGGGCTTAATCCTTGCTTCAAGGTCCAACATCTATCATGGAGTTACGTCTTATGATACGGAGACGGACAAGATCATCTTCAAAAACAAGAATTTGACTAAAGATTGGACCAGCTTCAAAAAGCATTGTACTTATTACAAATCGGAGTGCCTTTTCTTTTGCACGGCCTGCCAAAAACGTTGTGTATGTATGTGTGGGATTGACTTCTTTACTTAGGGCAAAGTAGCATTACTTAATTTGTATGCGGTTGAATAGAAAACCTGGCCACAAAGGCTAGAGTTTACATAACATAGAAAAGTAATATAACAAAGCAATAAACGAAGGCTTTACATTTCATTGAATTAGCAATGAGTGGTTACTTTATCCATTTAGAGGTATTTACACAAGTGAACACTATACAGTCTAACCCTAAATGACAGAGCAACTCTAAATTTACCTACTTATCGATATGAACAACTGGGATTACTTCAAGGCGTGGTTAGCGCCTACAGCTGAAGAATCTGATTTAGGTGAAGTAGTCTTTATCATAAAATTTTTAATTTGAAGTAAATTGATAATACTAGGCCGATCAATAAATAATTGATACGAATATTTTTTTAATTAGTTTTTCAACAAAACAAACGGCACTATAGAAAATTTCTTGAAACGGTGCTGAAAAACGGCGCGACGAATTTAATTTAGCATTAAATTAGAGTCGAAAACTATAGCATCTAAACCTCCAAATGGTCCCAAAACTTATGTCATGAGAATTTACCTTTTTTGTTATGACAACCCCAGTTATGGACCATGTTTCAGACCCACTTCAACTTCCGTTCTGTAAGATATGTGACCGGGACCAACGCTATTAAGAAACAGCTGTAGCATTTATTACCTGTAATCCAACCTGCTTACTACCAGTTTCAAATTCACTTTTGCACTTTGTTGTAGCTACATGGATAAGTTCAGTCTCCATACCATCACCATCAACACTCTCAGTTCTGTCAAGTCGACCAGGCCCAGACCCACCAATCATTATTTTATCAGTATAGCCTAGCATTTATTTGGAGGAAAACTGCTGCTCTAAAGGATATTTGTGAAAGTGCTCGTATAGTCACAAATACCGCTACCAAATAATTAACATATTTATGTTTTAACAATTTTTCGGACAATTTTTTTTTTAGGTCCAACATTTGTCATGGAGTTACCTCCTATGCCATAGATTTCATCTGCTTCCAAGACAACAATCTGCGAAAAAGCCGGACCAGTTTCAAAAAGCCTTGAATTTACTACAAATCAAAGCGCCTTTTCTTCTGCACAGTCTGCCAAAAACATTTCTATGTGTGTGTAATTTATACTTATCTGCAAAGTTGCATCAAAATTTGTATGTGGATGCATGGCTCCGCCTGGAATATGTAGTGACTCTTTGTTGCTCTCCATTGCGTTCTCCAGATTTGTCCACCACGGGTCCACCAACCTCTCCGTATAGCTGCATTTCGTTCTGGTGAAGTGCGCCGAGTGTATTTAGCAAACATGTCTTTGCTACAATTCTAATTGTTCTGATGGTTCAAACTTGTACCTTTCGTTCCAGAAAACTCTCAAATACTAGCGTTTTTTGACCGTTAGGCCCCTTAATAGAGGATTGCTTATTTTTGGTTTAGTTCTGTAGTTTTCTTTATAGATGATGCTTGACACTTTTTTGCCGAGCACCTTTTGGGACAAAGTGATTAACGGGAGAGACACAAACACTGCAACCAGAACAGCTAGCCGATTTCCATTTTTATTCATAAACAATCATTCATTTATTCATTGGCTTGCGGGTCCAACATCCATCATGGGGTGGCCTCCTATGCTATGATACGGAGACGAACAAGTTCATCTGCTTTTCAAGACGAATCTGAATAGACACCGGACCAGCTTCAAAAACCATTGTACTTATTACAAATTCGAGGGCGTATTTTGCTGGACGGCCTGCCAAAAGTTTTATCCATGTGGGTGGTCGACTTTTTTAATTAAAGTAGTATCACACATTTGTCATGCTGTTGTATAGAAAACCTGCCCACAAAGGCTAAAGTTTGCAGTTAAAGCGTTTGTAGAACTTTTTTTTAACATTTCATTTTTGATGTCTAATTTTATTGCGTTTAGAATGAATGCTACTATAGTGTAGAACACTTGTGCTTATCATCATCATCCGTAAATAAGTAATAACATATGAGAAATTGCTGAAAATATCGGCATCATAAATCATAACAATTTTATTCCCAACTGAGTTACTTAAGTAAAAAGCAGCTTACAGATTACTTCCACCTGCAAGAAAACTTATCAAAGAAATTTGCATAGAAACACTGGCAATCAAAGCGAAGCCTTGGTGTGTGTGTCAACAGGTGACTAACTACTTTTTACAGATCTCAATAAGTTTAGTTTTTGGAGTGACAATCTAATTGAAAAGTTCATATTTCATAGATTTTTGTGGCTTCCAAGGAAGAATGTGAAGCTCGGTTCAGCGTAAGACCTCCGTTGACATACCATCGACGCAGAAACGGAAACAAAACTCTTGGTTAGGTGGGGCAGCAGGTTCGTTGTTAGAGCAAACTTTTCCTCAGACGATGAAGAAAACTAAACCTGTCCATTTCATGGCCCTACATTTTGTACTGTGGTCTACCTAACCTAATTATCTGATTCTTGGTTCCTTTAATCAGGTTAAATAAATTCTCTTCGCTATTCCACAATGGAGTATTTTAACCCATCGCGAAACGACACTCCGAGAGACATGGATATCCCACCCCTGCAAATTCACCTTGTTCATCTCCTGCAACACAAGTAGCCCCCTTCTCCCCTGATCTCGCCATCAAATTCCCAAAGGTCTGACACTGTCAAGGTTAGCGACAGACTGTTGTCACTTGGTAATAAAGACTAATGTTTTAATGAGCGAGATTGTGAAATGTCACATTGTACCTTAATGTGACACTGCGCCTGACAAGTTCTAAAAACGATATGCTATAGCAGTCTCTGTATATTTTGGGGACTGGTTTATCTAAAAAAAAGTTTCAGAACAATATCTAAACTGAACCAACGTACATGGTTCCTACTCCGACATACTAGCAATAAGTTGAGACTAAAGGCGAAGTTTCAAATAACGGAATATAACGCATAGACATAAGCGGACAGAATAAAAGTGCGTTGACTGGAGTCGTGACTGGACAACTAAGCCGACGCACAGACCGTAATTTATACATTAAACTATATTACAATCGGAGTTACAAGTAGTAACTTCGATTATTTCATGTTCTGTGAACCACGCAGCAAGAAAAAATTATTATAATAAAGCAGAAACTAGATCAGCATACACATTCTCTAACAAAAAATTGCTGACATAATCATATCATCATGAGATGATCCACAGGGTCTTCTGTAAATATCAAATTTGCAATCAGAATTTAAAAAACAGAATTGGGTGACCCGTTTTTAGACGATTAAGGCGTTGTAAAAGTGCAAAGAACGGAATCCAAACATTAGGTCCATCGTAATGATAGGGGAAGCTCATGAGGGGGGAGCCATCGCACTCCAACAACCCAACCCATCCTGATTTCTGGGGTCAGAATTGCTACTGTCACAAATATGTAACACTTTAGCAGCGCACCGTCCAAAGGATGCAAAACACTATCCGCTGTCTACTTGAACCACTTTGATCTATGAATTCAATTTCAGCATCCAACACATACTGGACGAAAAACAACAAAAAGCGACTACCTTGCAAGGTAATTGAAAGTTAAGGAGAAAATGAACAATATTTGGATTGAAACAAAGAACAGTAACTTTAAGGGAATCATTTCAGGATCAATAAAAAATCTTCCATTCCTTCGCCAGTAATACATTGATGAGTTATGCAGACCACGAGTCAGCATTAACTTATAAGATGTAATAATTAAGTTAATAATTAGTAATTAAAATGCAAGTACCAATTTTAGAAAAAAAATATTCCTACGGATTGTTCACCTTAACTACACTCCCATTTCATAACGGAAATAATACCGTGTGTAGTATCGAGTTAGGAAATGTTGATTACGTTATCGAGAAGAAGAACGAAATATTGCCAATAGTGGGGCACACTGCGTATAGGTAGTTTTTTCTTGTCATTTGACAACTTTAGTTTGCCTAAAATTAAACCAAAATTTTTTTCTATTCACTTTTCATTTACTAGAGCTAGCAGTAGTTCAATTCAGTAAGTCTAAGTTCGGTTGAGTTAAGACTTAGTCAAAGGACTTAACATAGTTTTTTAGTTATTATACAAATACATAAATACACTTTTATACTACAACATGAAACCAATACCCCATTACCGGATGAAACAGGTTTTGGAAAAAGGGCTTCAAAGACTTCCTGACCATGTTAGAAAAGATATAGTTTGCCTGTTTCGTGAAACATACCCACAAGGGATAAGATATGTGTCCTTTTCATATCATTTTAATAAACGCTTTGGCTGGGTACTTTACCCCGAACGGTTTGGGTATCACGACGTAGAATAAATGCTAAAAACTTTCAAAGAACTCGAGTGCCAGTTCTTAGCTCGATACATACCCCAGGAAGGCGACAATTTTCCGGAAATACAACCACCATACCCCAGTTTACTCCCGCGAAATCAGCCCATCATCAGAAATCATAATATTAAATAAGGAAGCCTTTTCCGTACTTCTAAGAATGAGGATGAGGAAGCAGACGGACGCCTCCTCGTCGCACGGTTGGCATAGCCAACGGTTGAGAAAATATGTGTAAGTTAAGTTAGTCTTGAGTTAGCCGTTAATTGGTGGTCGTACTAAGATTAAGTCTTAAGCTAGTTGTAATGAGATTAAGTTGTAAGTTGACGATCTTCGAAGTTGGTTTTGGAAGAATAAGTTATAATTATTTAAAAGTTTAAAACGTTAAATAAAAAGGAATACAATACAAAAGGATAATTCTTCCTGCTATTGTACAAAACATACAACTAATTCATTCATCACCTCATCACTTACAGGCTCATTCGGATTCTACTCCGTAACGAAATCATCCTAAGTAATAACAATAATCATAACCATACAAAACATAACTTTGCTGTCCGCTATGAAATATTCCGTAGCCGAGCGAGGGAGGAAAAAACGTCAGAGGGACAAACGTCGACGTCAGGACGAGGAGAAACGCCGACAGCTAGACGACGACATGATGAAGAACGGCGAATGGCTGGACAGACAGCATGCCTTCGGGCGGGCCTTCTCTCTTATTTCCGTCTTAAGCATGCTGCAAACGAATTAGGATTAGTTGGACCAGACCCATAAGACAACGTATGTGAAAATGGTTACTAACTCTCAGCTTCATTATGGTTTGGTACAGAATATCCATTTCATTAACATTACATTTTTCTGTCGAGAAATGTAGAGTCGCACAAAACTAAATCCACATAACCGTATTGCGTCGCACAGTAAACAATGAAATTATATTATTTGCGTTGCCTTTGAACGTCACGCGCTGACATATCAAATTTATGTTAACAATGCTTAATATTGCATTAAACAGATTATCTTAAAAAGACAATTTTAATTATTCGTCTATTATTGTATACTTTTATCATTTGCTGTCAGTAGCTGGATTGTCTGATAAGATGCCGGATTCATTGGTTACATATGTATTTGTGCGTTGTTTGACTAGAATCAGTAAGTTTACATTTCGTAAAAGAAAGAAAGTATCAACTATCTCGTTAGTGTGTAAATCGCGCCTAAGAATTAAATCGAATTTTTTTGCAATGGTCGTAGTTGCGAGCTTAGCGCACACTAGTTTTGCGTTTTGTATGTTTCGTGTATTATTTTGATTTATATCTTTAAAAAATATCGATTTATTACCCCAAAAATATACTGAACCGACGAAAATGATTACAGTTCCGATATGCTAACAATAAGTTAAGACCAAAGACGGAGTTTGAAATACCGTATACGATCATAATGCGGGACCTCCTTCCCAAAATCGATATAAGGACATCTTGCGCCAAAATTATCAGTAAATCTAGAGCGAACCGAATCGTAGTAATGGGCACGAAGAGTGTTCACATGTTGCAGATGGAATTAAATACCCCCTCAATTCATCTGTACACCTGTACGGCAATTCAACAGATTGTCTTAACCACTAATGATTTGCGACTTTATCAAGTTGGTAATAGCGGCAAAAAATATCGATGAGGCCAGCAAATGCCTTTTTATAGGTACATCGCTTAGATTTGTTATTCGTTTTTATTCTTAACGAACCGAACCAACGAACGAAAATGAAGTTTGTGGTATACTGTGCAAACTTCGAGAGGAAGTAAACCCATTTGTTATGCAAATCTAACATTTTAATAACTTTCTAACTCCCATTCTATCTAACACTTAAATGCTAGTCTTGTAGAAGCTTGAATTTACGGACGTTACCCTTTGTCTTATTGAAATCTTCCATACTTTACTTAGCATTTTTACTTTATTAAACCTCTTTTTTTCTCTCGTTTTGTGGTGATTAGTTGATCTTAACTACATTTTCATGGACCACTTACTCATGCAAAAAAAAATTTCTCTTTCTATGACAACTTTCTCCTTTGGACGGAGCGGGCGCTCCGCCCGACCCTTCATCCCCCCTTCCGTCGTCCTCTTAATAAACGTTATATACAAATTTATACAATTCTGCAAGTCAAACTGCTATTTTCGTTTAACAAAACCATACCAATCCATTAATTAATAACTAATTAATTTGCATCATGGAGGACGAAGCTCCTTTTTCGTACTTCACAAGTCGTAAATCCTGATCAAGATGAAGGTGCAGGTTGGCTTTCTACTGCCATCGCCTTCCTTGTCATTCTATTACGACATGGCGACACCATTGCGGCACTGATCCATACATTTCTATAGGTACATCCCTATAGTACTTCAGCTTTATTTTGCTTAATTACTGCACCACATTCTCGCTACTGACTTACATGCATTTTCTCAAGATTTCTTGACTCATTTCATCTTTCTATTTTTTCTACTTTTTTTTTGTCGCTTGCATTCATATCTGTCAGAAAATCGGCCCATACATACAGTATGTTCAGTAAAAATTTGGACTAATATTAGTATCTCGGCCTTTAAGCAAATTTCAGTTTCGTTTCATGGTGCGGGCTGTCCTCCACGTTTTCTGTAGTCACCCTGCTATTTCCGTTTGACCAAACAAACGCATTAAATAATTAATTAATTAAAATTGCATAATGGAGGACGAAGCCCTGTTTTCGTACTTCACACGTCGTAACCCCGATCGCGATGAAGGTGCGGGTTGGCTTTCCACTGCCATCGCCTTCCTCGTCCTTCTATTACGGGATGGCAACAACATTCCGTAACCGACCCAATTATTTTTTATCCGGTTGCTGACATTCCTTCGTCGCCTTAGTTGGCTTCTACTCTTCCTTCGATTCGTCCCCAACTCTCACCTCCGACGTTGCCCCACTTTACGGGAAGTGGGAGAGCCCCCCAGTGAATCTGACGACGACGCTAAGGAATATGACTTTCCCTTCACCCGTGTCTCAAGGACCCCTCGATCCGCTCCACTATCCAGCTTCACGGTGTCCTCATTTGTTCATCCGGCTCGACCTGACACTCCATTCTGAGTTGCCCGCAACCCCTTACATTAACTTTATTGTCTTTATTGTTACTATTTGCAAATATATTTCGAAACCCAACTATGTGTGTGTACCAATAGAAAAATGAACCAATAAATAAAAAAGTAAGTTATCAGTAATTTATGATGTTTAACTAAGTTATTTATATGACATTACTAAATTCAACATTACAATAATGGTAGAGAAACGTTGTTGAGGGATGCGTTTTTAGAAGTTTAGTCAAGAGAATCCATATCACAGTGATTGAAAAATTTCGTCAACGGACATGGTAATTTTTCGAAAGTTCGAAACACCTTTGGATCTTGATTACCCAACAACATGAACATAAGCATAAAACCCTGTTTGGGAAGTAACTTTGGAACCATTATTGCCAAAATGAATTTTTTTAAATAGTTTTTAAATAAATTAAAAATAAATTAATCATTCTTGTTAAGATCACTAAAATTGTTAAAACTTTTTTCCTGATTATTCAAAGAACTCATGAAAAAGAAATCTGTGTGGTTTTGAAAGGTAGAGTAAATAAAAGTGTTTTACGAAAAGCAATCTTAAACCTGGAAATAAGCTGTAATTTTAAAATTGAGTTAATCCTACTACTGCATAGCGCTGTTTATTCCGAGAAGAATGACACCTTAGACGCCTTAGAACAATATACAGGAACGGAGTTATGGCGTCGATTTGAAAAGAGAAAAGAGAGAAAAGAGTCGATAAGATTTTGAAAGCCGTTAGTTGACCAGTAATATTTAAAAAAGTATGAACTAGAGGCAACTTTTGAAACGTTGGAAAGGTACTGCGTTCACCGCTCATTGATGTAAACAACATTTTGAGAAAATAAAGTTTGAATTTGAGCATTTTTTTGCGACGTTAATTAGCCAGCCAGCCATAGAAAAAGTTAAGTACGACTGCTTCGACAAGCATGAAGATAATACAATAATTTACAATAAATATAATTCTCCGCATAAGCTTTACCTTTCCAATTAATCGACGAATCTTTTTTTTATATAAATTGCACCATAGCTTTTGATAATAGTTTAGAATAAAATCTGCCACTTATTTTTCATTAAATATGAACCGTCGAACCCCAGTTTGAGCATTGCTTAACGCTCCCATAAGGTCGGTAAATATACACTGTTTTGTGCAGTTAATTTTAAATTGACGATCGACTCGAAAAGGAAATAGATTTAGGAACTACAAGTCTGTCTGCTCAAACAATCGTTAATTTGGTAAATGAGTTCAGCGTTTCCATCCCTACACCTTTGAATAGTAATTGCAAATCTCTGATATTAAAGGATGGTTATTAGCTTTCTTAAGTGATTAATTATTGAAAATTCGAAAATGAAAACAAACTAACCTTATCAGGACCGCGACGAAACTCCAATGATTGACACTGAACATTTTGTGCTTTCAATGTTTTCGCAAGACATGTGCAATGAGCTGGAAGGACTTTCAGGTATCTGCCAAAGAGTTGGAGAGATTTCTTGGCGAATTGATGCAACGATTACAGACTATTTCAGTAACTAAAACTAAACAAACTAAAAACTGTGTCAGTAAGTTCGATGATATGGTTTCTTTGTTTCCATACAAGGATAACGAAAAAAGACACCTCCTTAGCAGTTTGGTAAACTGCAAACAGGCGTTGGAGGAATTGCAGAGCTACTGGACATTTAAGGATGTTGCAGTAAGTCTCAGGAAGCAGAGTACTGTTGGAACTAGGGAACGTCGAGCAGCCGAAGAAGAAGATAAGATATCTTATTTGATATTTCAGCAGAATTAAGCAAAGTTATAAAAAAATGTCCAAAGTATAAACCTGCCATAATGACTTGATGGAAGAAGCTTTTAGCATAGAAAAACTGACAGCACGACAAAACTGAGCTTGTACCGGACCAATTTAAAGAATACTGGGCTACGGCAGTCTCTGCCGGCTATCAAGAAACGGACTTATCAGAACAAGAGGTTACAGATCAGTATATAAAGTTAGCTAAAATTGTTAAACAAAATATGACGCTGCGATCAGTATTCGACTGGGACATCGAGAATGCGTTTTATCGTTAGAAAAACGTATGTTCGGAGAAATTTTGAACAAACTGATCAACATTTGCTGTTTCGCAGAATTGTAAAAGCACAAGCTGAAGTGCTTGCAAAAGGTCATAGGGTCATGCGTCAAACAAATATCAGATGATAGAAAAGTAAAGAACTAACAGCTTAGTTCTTGTTGGATTGACAGCTCGCGATCGACTGATCGTTTCTTTATTTCTCAATAATCTCATTATCTCATTCGATTACAATCCATTCATTCCAGAAGAATGAGATGATATGTCATCTCATGACTCTACCGCCCTATGGGGGTAAAGTCGAAAAGGTGAATTTACAAATCCATTTGTTCACGACAGGTATAAATAAATTTTTGACTTATTAGATACGGACAATACAATGACACTTAAAGCATAAAAATATAATATTAATAATTGAGATTGACCGATCATGATAATAATAATAAATTAGACATCGATTTTGTATTCGTTATTCTAATGACACAATTTTTATAAGAAATTCTTTTAGTAATAATGTTGAATAAGAATGGGAAGTCAATTCCCATTTCCCACCCGTGCTCAAGGAGCAGTGGAAGGAATGACGATGATGTGAGCCGCATAAAAAAATGCAGCGCATTTTTGCGCAAAACAATTCGCTGCGCTGAAGTACATGATGTTGGGACAAAAAAATCTGAATTCGCTTACCCCGTTTGGACAACTGGACGTGGTGATGACGACGCGGTAAAGGTGTTTAAAAAATGAATGAAAAGGTGGACAAAGAAAAAAAATTAAAGTCGGAGAGAAAGTGAATACCGTGGAGCCCGGCTGCACAGCCTGTATAAGGTTGATCAGACTGAACATTGCAGTGCCGCGGGGCTCATTCGCGGCGGCAGGACATAGCCGATCATGCAGAAGTTAGGTGGAAAACGCTGAGGAGAGGAATTCCTCCAGAATGATGATGATGACAAAAAAAAATGTGGCCATCGCTTAGCCCACAAAAATTTGATTGAGCGAAAAAAGACAAAGCGAGCAAATAACGAAAATGTAAGACTAATCAGAATAATGAACGTGACAAAAGACACGGACTGATCAAATGTGAAATGACAAAACAAATACCGAGTGACTATTGCGAGTAATTCGTGACTAATGGGGTTGGTGACCGGGGTTGCGGAAATGAGTAAGCAGATTCCATACATGAGCTGTCGATGCGGAGTGGGCGTTGTGGAATTGAAATTAGGTCGGAGTGGCGGCAGAGGACGAAGTCCGTCGTGGACGTGGAAACGTTGGTGGTCGGTAATTATGGTGGTGGCGATGATGGTGGAGTCGAGAGTGCTCGCGGTGGAGGCTGGAACGATGGGGGAGAGGCGCCGGTGGCATCTTGCCTTAAATTTCGTGACGATGATGATGAAGACCTCTTAGTTTCGGGATGATGTTTTCGCTTGTTGTAAACTTTATCATACTGATGGTGCATGTAGTGGCCGGGTCGGCCGGACCGAGGGCCGGAAACAAACGGCAGAGGTCGCGGAAAATAGTCGTAAGGGCGGTAGCAAATCGGGGAGAACATCCACTCCATGGCATCGATGCAGCATTCCACCATTTGACGTCGGGAAGGGCCCTGATAGCCGTAGGGCTTGCGCCAGTTAGGTTCGGAGGGGCCGGAATGTCTAGGTGATCGTCGGGCCGGAGGGCTCTCTGTTCGCCAATTGTCAGAGTCGGAGCCGGAAAAATGGTAGAACTGACGACGGGATTTATGTTGAGTGACCTGGACTGTAGGCGAGGAGGGTGCAGTAGTGAGCTTAGCAGCACGGTGACGACGACCACGACGCCTTCTCGATGGAGAGGAAGACGGTTGCACCCCAGAGTCGGAGGATGCGGACGGGACTGTTTCCGAGCTGGCATCAGAGGGCGAGGAGGAAAGGCCAAAATCAATTGAGTCGTGGTCAGCAGAGGCTGCAGTGGTACCGAGTGATGATGCTGATACGGCAGAACTGGAGTAGCTCTCCAGAGGAAAACCAATGTTGCATTGGATACCCATTTCCCTGGTGAGGAGGTCGGTTTGGGTACTAATATTAGCACTGGGCACGGATGGCAACCCTATCTCGCACTTTATTCCCATTTCTTGAGTCGACAGAGGTGTTTGAGTTGCGACTGGCACAGACGGCGGAAACTGATGAAAACTTTGTTCAGATGAAGAAAGTAAGGGGTCGACTTGCGTGGCCTTGTACCACAAGTAAACTCGAAAAAAGCGAATTTGTCTCGTGGAGTATGGTGGGCACAAATTTCATCAATAGTCGTACTAGACTGTGTCCAGTCAGATAATTGCGACACGAACACTGTTTGCCAATCATCCATGATGATATCGTTAATTGGTCTAATTGAATTGAATGTTCAGCCGGAGCGATTAAAGGCTGGCAAACTGAATAAAATGTTGCTTTGACGTTTACGGTCGTGTGACTGTTCCCTGTCAATAAATTTGAAACATTAACGACTGTTCGGTTGACGGGAAGAGCGTCCTCTTCAGAATTATTGTAATATCGGTCAGTGTATCGCTGTAATCGCAGGATAAGACAGGGGAACAACGAAAAAATTCACAAAATTAACTGGGAACTATCGATGAAAAAGTTCCGATATCCCTCGTTTAACGCAACTCGCTTGGGTTGAGAGGTTGGTTAGGAACATGTAAAATGTTCACGGGGAAAGAGTTGGTCCTCCACCAGTAAAGAACTAACGATTTAAGATAGTTCTGTATTGTTCGATTGCTCGCTTCCGACTGAGAGCTGAGATTATGGAAGCCATTTCCGCCTTGCCTATTCGTATTGCGGTCCCACCGCGGTGGGAGACCACCAGCACCTCTCACTCCAACCCCGGGTCGAGCCCCCGGCTTCTCCACGGGTCCTGTTCCAGCCGTCCGCTTCACTCGGCTTTGTCAACCTGTACCGGCTTCGCGTGTCTCTGAAATACGGCCTGATGCTACCAGGGCCGCTCCCTCATCACCTCCTCCTACCGCTTCCCAGCCTTGCTCCGAATGCAGCTCCTTGGATCACACCATCGCCTCGTGCCCGGTTCTTGCAGCAGAAATCGGACCCATACTGGACTACATCGTCGACACGGCTATCCATCCCCGCTCCAGATCCGTCACTCCTCCCGTCTCTCCTCGCCGGGTCTACGGTCGACAATGTAGGCAGAAAATATTTCTGACGACATTTTTAAAACATTGCACATTTAAATTTTGCAGCAGCACCTCCAAACCTTAACCTATAAATGTCTGACGACGCGGGAGCAGAAACAAAAAACGTTTGTATGAGGAAGCTTGCAACTCAGACATCCTCAGATCTACTAACAAGAGACAAACGAAAAATAACCAAATTACAAAGGAAAAATTTCAACCTACAGCATTATTCCACTTCCGATTAAACCAAAAAAGCGTGTAGTGCTTGTAAATATGATAGACCTGAACTTGAAAACTTATAATCACGTACCAAAGTGTATATCTTAGAATAAATTTTACCATGCAACTTCTTTCATTCATTATGACGTAGTCGTCAAACAATTCTTCGACAATCTCATAATCCTGACACCTTATTAACAACTAACGTAGGATGAAGCCAAAATATATAAAATAGGGCCGCAAAATAAATCTCAAATAAATAATGCCTTTCTGACTCAAACTCACCACTAATTGTCCTTACCTTAGGACAAATAGGACTAGAGACCTTTAGCAGGATGACTGTCTAAACTGTCCTCCGTTGAAACACCTAAAAACCAAAACACCATCTCACAGAGTTTTTTTAAAGATTCGACAATGTAGCACCCTATTTCCTACAACCGTGGTTCGCTGTTGTTTATGTCAAGTTCTAACTACCACAGCTGGCTAACTACGAACTCCCAGTTTTGTCTACAATGCTTTCCGATCTTTTCCGTTTTCGCTTCTTTCCAATGAATATGATTTTTTTGGGTCGCTCCCACTCTCGGAGCTCGGAGACCTCTGTCTCCGTAGAATCATTCCCTCTCTATCCTTTTCTCACATCCCCATGTCAGTCCCGAATTAAGCCAAGGTAGCCTTCGCATTTTTTTGGTAGTGTTACGTAATCATTTATCATTTCCGGCTGTTTTGGAAATGACTAAGCAAGTAGGCCAAAGAGTCAATAGACTTTTATTGGCTAGTTATTTAAGTATTATAATTACTCTGACTGATTAAGCTGACCAATGGTCAGACCAACTAGGTTGATTAGGTAGTTTATTGACTTAAGATGACGATGATCACATGAGATCATCCAAATTAGTTCCTGTATCATTTCCTGTATTACAATTTCCAATATAAAATAATATGCTTCCGTGAAAGAAGCGCTCATTCTTTATCTGATAGTCTGCCTTCCGCAGCAACTCTTTTGAATTAACTAAATAAATAAGTACACAAGTCAGAATCATATCCACCTTTCTTTTTTCCCATTTATTTACTCATTTTACTCCATATAATATCATAGTGTTCTACCAATCTGCATTGCTACATTGCAAAATCTAACTACATCGTAACAGTAGCCCTCACAAGAAAGACATATGATTTAAGGCCATCAGTGACTAAATCCACTCCGGACTATTGTAAGTGTTAATCCGAACCTTCACATTGCCCTCTTGCAAAAATTAAAAGATTTCTAAATCACCTCCCAAGATATTTTGGAAACTTTTGGAAGATGGTCTAATGAAAACGGTTACAATGAATCTTAATTCCCCCATAAATGACGAAGCTGACAGGAATAGAACAAGAGTATGTGAGAAGACTTCCTTGATGCTTCCTTATAGCTCCTTGATTAATTCCCAAATGTTTCATACGGTCAAATAAAGCTACAGCCTGGTGTCACCTTGTAATAAATACAAATATTTTAGACGAAATTGTAAAATGTCACATTGTACCTTAATGTGACACTGCGCCTGACATGTTGTTAGGTCACAAACCCCCAATTGAACAATCCAGGGAAGAAGTTTTGACGACCTATCACTGGAAGCTGCCTTAATCATGCCTTCAACTTCAAAGGCGGCTATGACTTCCATGACAAGAATACAAACTGTCAAGAATACTGTCAACGAAAAAGTTGCTGACCCTAAGGAATCCAAGGAAATTGACAATCCTAAAAGATGGGTTGCATGAATAATGGCAGCAAAGGTATCACAAAAGAAAACATCATGGCTGCAGCTACCCTAACATCAAAGGAAAAGCTGAAAGTGAAAGAACGTCAACAAGTTTCTGTAATTATACAAAAGGAAGGAGCCTTAGACCTAAAGGCTATAGATGAACAAACTCAGCAGCCAAAGTATCTACTCGCAAAAGTGCAAGAAACATCTCAAATATTGAGTGAGAAGAAAAAAACTAAACGGACTCGGCCACAGAAAGATTAAGACAGGAATAGTGTCGCTATCCCAAGGAACAAATTTATTCAATCAAAGTTGGACTGACAAGATGAAACAAAACGGAGGCCAGCCACAACAACAACAAAGGTAAAAAAGAATATTAAGGCCCCTTTTATTTTCACATTGTATTCGGGCATTTTGTTGGGAAAAATTTCTGCTGTACAAGTAGCGGTACCTAGCCCGCAATCAAAACAAACAATAGATTTCCAAATTTATTTTAAAAATTTTCCGTCGATCAAGGGTCTAACATCCATCATGGGATTGCTTCCTATGATACAGAGACAGACAAGCTCATTTGCTTCTGCAGCAAGAATCTGGCAAAAAGCAGGACCAGCTTCAAGAAGCGTTATATTTATTACAAAGCAGAGCACCTCTTTTTCTGCCGGCAAAGTGAGAAAACGTAGCAAAAATCTCATCCGCCGAACAAAATGACATAACACAAATATTGATTGCCAGAATGTGAATGCTTTTCTTCTACACGGCGTGACAGAAAAGGTTCCTTTATGTCAATGATCTACTTGGAATTTAAAAGCAACGGTTTAGTTGAGCGTGTTGGTGTCAGAGAAAACTACAAAAAAGCCTTCCATTAAGTTTTAAGTTTGGAAAATTGATGAAAAAACAGTTCAATAAATAACATGAAACATCCCATAAACGATTTTCAACTGCATCGGTACTGTTTTTAGTCTTGAAACTTAAAAGAGCGTAGGTGGTACTGGTCTACTTGCTTGTTGTCTACAGCCAATTGTTCGTTTGATGCTGAACATGGCATTGACAACAAAGAGTTTTTCCAACATACATACTGTTGCATTTAGTGCTGAATCAGTGCGAAAGACCAATTACCGAGTTACTAAATCATCATGATTGAACCATCGATTGATGTCATACGTCAGAAATTGCTTCAACTCACCATCAAAATTACAAAACGTTTCATTTGGGTAATGTAGAAGAGGAATTTGATTTCAATAAAGTTAAATAATTAGGATAGTTTTTTGCAATTTCAAGTAGAATACTACTTCAGCAACCGGACCCTACTTTTGAAATCAACGTGAAAATCACAGGACGCTTGTTAACACCATGCCTACTGTGTATTAAGTTTGTCTAAACGTGTAAGAATACGGTACAATACACAGAGTTTCTTGAAGCCATTTCACCAAAATCCACACAACGATTCTTCAAATAATGGCCATTAGACTTATCAGATCCCGCCAACCTACCCATAACAAAGATCTATCATCCAACAATTCCAAACTCCTTTGTGATGACCTCGGCCAGCTCTTGATTGCTCAACCGATAGCCCTGCGAGACCGCTAAGGAACTTTCAATTGGAAAACATCTGCCAACATAACGAGCTTGCGATGAGGCATATGGTCCCTAAAAGACAAAACCCGTGGACGCCAACTCAACATTTCGAACGCATTATTTGATTCCGAATTAGAAATATGTAAACAAGTAAAGCTTGATGCCAAAAGACGCAATAGTTGTGTAGTTCATAAATGACACTGATTGTACATTAAATCAGTTCATTGGTAAAGCGAAATAGAGAAGACTGCAAAATCAGTTCTTAGTGCAGTGAAAGATTTCGTGCCATCTATGAAGCATCTACTATCAGTATTTAAATTGGTGTAGAAATGCAACGCACTAAGTGGAACGACTAAACCGAACGCCTGACTTTAATGATAGACATTACTTCGGAAAGCGTGATTTGCGAAAATATGAATAAAACTTTGTTTAGACTTCTCGAGCTTTCGAACAAAAACCATGTTCTTCTTCAGGAGTTAAAGGAAAATTGAACAAAAATTTCTTTCCTTGAACTTCCGGTGGAATTTCCTCGGTTCCCATTCGATTAGACTTGCCGAGTCTTGATTGATTTTATGGGTTGAGTTGTCTTGTATATGAGACGTTATTGCACTATCCGTGTTAAGATGCTCTTTGAAACGAGTAGATATGGATCTCTATGTCTCACCTACATACACCACAAGAGAAAGTAATTTTGTATACGCCAATCTTTTCTTTCCAGTGGCAGCTTTTGTTTGCCATTATTTAGGATTCTTCCTATCTTTAGACCAAACTTAGTCAGACGTGTTTTTAGAGAACCAAGTATGGAAGTAAGCCTTGGAATCGACTCATTTTCTTCGTTCGTTAATTTTGAACCGAAAAACTGACACCTGACTTTATTTTGAGAAAATTTAGTATATATTAAGACAGGTCAGCTTATCATAGCAGACTGCTTTGCCTTCTATTTAGAACCGCAGATTTCTGACCGTTTAGTTTTGACGGAGGCGCGGCATTTGATCCAATCTTATTCAAGCACCCACGACTTAGGACTAGTTGAGACTCTATTTTTCTACTTTCTCTAGCTTGCTATTTTGCAACGGCGGCTCTGTATCTTCAATTATAATTACGTTAGAGTGCCTATCAACATTCAAAGGCAATCGATGCTAACGAATATTATGGAACCATCACGTAGAGCGAAGTTTCCCATTTCAAATTTTAATGTAAATATGTATAATAAGAATATTATTGAGATTTAAACAATATCATTGTTGAACATGGATAAGTTATAAATACTTGCGTAGAAGTTTCAAAATTGCATAACTATATCGCACAGTACACTTTGAATGTGAATTTATATATGTATCTAACTGAGTTGAGTTTCTCTCTCATCATTGTGCACAGAAGGAGCGCCTACTTTTTTATCTTAAGATCTGGAGATCTATCCTTCCAAGTTCCATGGAGCTTCGTTGCGAGGACTAGGCCTAAGCCAGACTCTTGATTGTCCAATCCACATACGTGACTGTTCAATTAACATTCAGATCCTTCACCATTTATT
>JAQGAH010000233.1:0-57917 GCA_034696885.1 Lepidocyrtus paradoxus | reverse complement strand
ATTGGTACAACATTGCTGCTTAAAATTTTGTATTGTGCATTTAAATATTAAAAATCAAAAAATTTTCTAAAAACTTATTGCACTTTTTGGCTTTTTTGTGGTGTTGGTGTTAACCGATTATGTTGGTTAACGAACTCGATTCGTAACTTTGTCAACCACTTATGCTGACAGAGAGAAAATGAAAAATATTTGAAAACTGCTCACGCTATCGTGTTCACGGACAGACAGACGGGCAGACTGCCCAGACGATCTTAGTAACTTGCGTTTCACCTTACGGTCGCAAGTTAATAATAGTAATATGCAGTTCAACCAAGTTGCTGCATGCATAATGATGTCGATGTTTCTAATGCTTCTATACAAATTTCGTGCTCTGGTTACGAATTTACAAATGCAAAATCCATTTTATGCTGGCAACAATGTCAATGGCAAAATCTTGTTTTGCTGTAGAAACGAAATATACGTGGGCGTTTTGAAGAAAACGAATCGGATTTTGGAATTTTCAATAAATCGGAAAAAAGTCCTTGTTCTTGTCGGTAGATACATTTGATTTTTAAATCTTCTGTTGTATAGTCCAAAGTACAGGATTATAATGAGATAAACATTTTGACCTGATCTTGTAATGGTGGGATAAGGCGGTCACCAAACTGATCAAATATTGCTCGCTAGTTTTGCCAGAGATCGCAAAAATCTGTCAATCTGTTTACGCTAAAGTGATTTACATGTAATATACATATGCACTGAAAATATGATATTTCCCGTGTCTGTTTGAGAAAAGTCCCCAAGACTTTAAAGTTGAGCTGGGTTTTCTCTGAACATTTCGCGTAAACTTTTGCGGGTATTATATGAATGAGGAAGAAAAACGGGAAAAATTCCCATGTGGCCCAAGCTGGAGTCCCGTTGTTGTAGTAGACTCTAAAATCAACGAAATCATATACACAAAAACAGACATGAAAAGACTAACGATGCAAGCTTCACATTCATCAGATATGACATGTACCTTCGGAGGATCATGACTCCAGTTTCAGTCAACAGCCCTTTGTCAGATTTATGCCAGCCCCTTATTTCCTTACATGTTGTATGTAATACAACAGATATGCAGTTGTCATATTTACTCCAAAGACGAAGAAACGATGGTTCTCAGGATGCAGAAATCAGGAGCGGAAATCACAGTTCATATGCTTAATGGGGTGATCTGAATGTGCCAGATTATGAAATAGGAAGGAATGTCAAGCCAAGAGCAAAGCAAACTTGATACTGATGACAGGCTGACTGGCAGGGACAGCTATAATAACTATCGACCTTCGACTGTACCCCATCATTCGACTGCTGTTGTTTTGTAATGAATATTTTTGACGATGGGAGGTCCTTATTTTCATTATTATCTTTGTTTGCTCATGCATATGAATGGTTCCAATTCAATCAACTTTCACCGTATGAAAGGAAGAAAACATATTTAAATAATTTCATATTCATAATGTTTTTATTAGATCAATAAACCAACTTTTCATATATTTTCGCCTAATATAATGCGCAGTTGAACATGCATGTTGCTTATTGTAGCGCTGACATAGGTAAGTATTGATAAAAAAACTTGCTTTCTCATTAACTATAGTGATTTACCATTAGGGTAGTTAAACATTACATAAGTACTATCACTAGAGTTTATAGCGTGTTCTAAAACTTTATGCTTCATTTCCAGAGAGTGGTAATAAAACCATATTTGCAAATTGTTTTCCAAAGCTTTATTACATCAAACTTCCTACACCTAAATCGCCGTTTATTATGAATGCTGGTAACATACCTCCGCGTGGCTTAGTAGACTATTCAATATTACTTATATTATGCAAGTGAACCTTAGCGCTAATTAACAAACAGAAGCGATAACAGAGAACAAATCAGATTCAAACGTTTTGTAATGAAATTGCATTTAACCTGAGTACATCTCACCGATTGACTAGCACGTAATGAGCTGAACCCCATAACAATGCAACGAATCCTCTTTGACATTGCACACAAACAAATTATAACTAGGGAAGTTGGATGAAGCAAAGCGTATATTCTAACAATTGTTTGTTCTTGCAAAAACTAACTAACATAACTCCAGACACAAAGTGAGGAAGTCTTATCAAGAAATAGTTCGTATAAAATACAAATATAGTGTATTATGCATGAATGCATCTGTCTGACTTTGTAGAAAAGATCCTGAGCATGCAGCATAATTTCTTAGATTCAATTTCACCTGTTTTCAACCTCTATACATTGACGATTCACGAATGACGGAAAGTGTCTATTTCAAACGGTATAAAAGTTATTTTTTTAGCTCCCTTCACATGGCAGAGACAGAGCTCAGTTTAGTGATTCCCCTTAATCCTAATGTTATCAAAACTGAGTTAAAAATGAATGATATCTCGACACAGACGACAAAACCATCATTATGAAAAAAAAACAACTAGAAACATCTATTAACAACGTAGTATGTAATAATAAACGTAATACATTCAGTAGAAAACTTTGTAAATTTTCCGTGTTTTACAGAAAGTGGTCCTTATTGTACCACTTCAATAAACGTCAGTCCTACCAAAATACATTGCATGTTGAGAGCGAGCGAACACTGAGAATCATTTTTTTATATATAATCTTATTGGTTTACGCATTTATAAACTTATATCTATGACGATGACGACACTTGGTTCTGCAGAAAAAAACCGAAGGCTTACATTATCTAGCTATGACGAACATGATAATCTTGTAATGACATTAGAAAATTTGGCTTGGTTTAGGGATTTGTCATTCCGCTCCTATTATGTAAGTAGATTTTGTGTCCTAAGATGAGAAGCGATTGGCAGAGTTTGGAACACAACCATTTTCCCGTCAAGTTGATTGCTGCATTTCTATCTGACCTTCCAAGCTTTTTGCCAAGTACATCACGAATAGCTGTACATAAAAGTATTTAGTTGATTAGTTTATCTTTGAAAGTTCGTTTCTATTATGCGTTTATTTACTGGACAAATGTGCTATTTATAGTACAGGCACGTCCATACCTGCATTAACGCTATGCCTAGTGCTGAGCCAGCAACAATATATAGATTGCGATTTATCCACGATTTTAGAGCTTCTATACAGCCTTGCGTCCACACTTTATCTTTCGGATCGTTATGTAAGGAAGCCGCACTCTTTGTCGTTGATATAGGGTCTCGACTTCCAATTTGCTGTTAAATTACAACAATATAGTTATAAGAGCTGGGAAAGGGGCAACTGGAGACATTGTGTTATACGTATGTTTGCAATAGGAATAATCTTACCATTTCACGTTGTACTCCGTAACCACACATGATATTGATGAGTCCACTCTGAAAATACGAAATCGAACTTTAAAAATTTGAAACTTTCGCATAAATCGGGATAGAATTTAGGTGGATACTTACAGACATATCGGTTGCATTTCTGCAACATGAATAAGGCACGCCGCAGCGCTCAACACTAGGATTTAATTCTGGTCCAGTACAATTAAAATATTCATTTTTTGACCAGTCTTCGTAGCTCCTTGTAGTTAGACCACAGCAACGGAACTGGAACATTAAAAGGGAAAAAAACGGTTTACAAAAATCCAGAAAACATACATGACATGGTAAAAAAATTGTATCAAATCTACAAGTAATGATTACCTCTATCTGAATGAAATCTATAAGGTTTTGTAAATCTGGATCCTCACGATATTTTTTAATCACATTGTCCGTAAGATAACTAGCAATGATCCCCTCCATTTTGTTAGGAAATACGAAGCAAAGGACTGCGACGAGCAGTTCCAGTAGAAAAAATATCAACAGAGCGACAGAATACTAGGAAAATAGAAATCCAGATTAAATCCATATTTATTGTAATTCGAATGAAATGTAACAATCTTGGGGTTAAGAGTATGCCAATTTTCTTACCAATTTCAGCAATGCTGTGTTCTCTCTAAGGGCTCCTATACATCCAGCAAAGCTGACGAAAAATATTATGGCTCCAATGATAGCTATTATTAAGCCAACATTAAATAGTATATCTGATAAATCTTCCACCCTCACACCTGCCCCGGACTGCCACTGATCGACAAGTGCGTACAGGCCTATTCCTATCAACGCTCCTCCAACAAGCTGTGAAAACATTTAAGAAGAAATATATAGCTATAAAATAAACTTTTTCAAATGTTTTAAATAATTTAGCTTTTGAAATGGTAATCTTACCCAAAATATAAAATTGAAGAAGAACATTGTATATTTGACAACAGGGCTGATGAAATTCAATCGAGGACGACGATACCGATTAGGGATCTGAATCATCCTCTCCATCTGTGGCTGTCTTTCCCTCATTTTGAAGCCTGTAAATATACCAGAATGTATTTCTTTGCTATAAAAATTAAGACTGGTACTACTAATCACATTATATGATGCGCTTAAAGTCATTATGAACTGCACGTATGTATTTAACCAAGTACGTACCTTTTTCTTCCTGGCGCCAATCAGTTCCTGAAAGAGTCTTCCAAATTCAATTTGAGATAGCAGCAACTCAGATCAAAGCAATCCTTTCAGTTCCTGGAAAAGAAAAAGTAGCTAGATTAAGTATTTGACCCAGAAAACTTTTTCAAATCACACTTAACAATTGTCTGTTTTCCGACAGGGATTTTCGACCGCTACTATATTGCGCTTACATAAGTAAATCTCCTCCAACTGTAATCTTTGCAGATAAGTCTTAAATATAACCCCTAAATAACCTTTTAAGCCCTCTAAATAAACAGTCTTGTCAGACAAATTACAGCACACAGACCCTCACTAGCACATAATTCACTTTTCTGTTAATTGTCATTAGCCTTTGGAGTTTGGGTGGACATTATCCAATGTCATCATCAGATATTGCTGACAACATCTGCACTCTACCAAGAAACGTCGTAATTGAAGAGGATTCAAGGAGGAATGAGCATCACCAATATCATCAAAGTTATGATGCATTAAAATTATAATTTCGGCCCACACAACGAGCAATAAATCGATAAATGACAAAGATTATATAGATATCAGCCATCAAAGTTCAATAGCAACACTCGTATTGTTCTTCCGCATGGCAGTTCTGCCAATAACGCGAATTGATATCTTTCACCTTGTGCTAGATTAATGACAAGAAGCTTATTACATCAACATTTAATACCGTAGCTATCTTTAGATCGCCACCATAATACCAATTAACGATCTCTAATAAATTCCTACATAGTTACTCGTACATAGTCTTGTTATGTATGTATATCTAGTAAGTACAGACAGACAGAGCTCCGCAATTCTCAACATCTCCACCATTGCATTTTATGTTTAATTCACACAGTAGGAGTATAACTACTGATCAGTGATTCACATAGGGATAAAGCAATTTATTGGTATAAAACTGCACAATTATCAATCTTACGAGTTAGTAAAATAAATTATAATCCACGTTTGTCTGCCAGCTTCATTTCCTTTTCAAGATACATTAAGCATGAATGCATTCCTTATCCTTTGTTATTCCTTTCATTGCCAAGCGAGTCCGTTTGGAATAAGGCAGACGCATGCAAAGGTTATCTACTTTGCAATTTACAATCTTCTTTAAAGGTAGCAAGTGCTTTGTCGACCGAAACGTTAAAATGTTTTGTACCTACATGAAGATGGAATGCAATGAGTGCATTTTTACAAGATTACAAGTCATAAACTAATCTTAGCATATAATCATCAGCATCCTCAATTTATGGTGATATATGGTGTATACTGAACATCATCAGTAGGGAATCTTACATTTATTCATCAATTCAATTCAGTTTTACTTTGATGAGGAAGGTTTATTGCCAAGATTAATGCTAAAACAAGCAAAGTGCTTGAGGTGTGAGCCTCGAGTCAGGGCGCCTCCAGTAGATGTTTTACGTAGAATACGATAAAGTACGATCATGTAAATCTAAAAGATTTCCCCAGAATATATGTAAGAAATACTCAAATGCGGATGTGATCTAACTTCCGATATTGGGAAATTAATATTTTTCGTGTTAATTTGTTTTCTGCTGACATTTGCATGTAAAATAAAATAAAGGTGATGGGTGAGATCAAGATCACGTTTCTAAATGTAGCTTTCGTAAGTTTATCCAGTAGTCAATTTCAATTTAAAATTGCTAAACATGAGTTTTACAGGTAGATGAATGTAGCCCCGTATTCTACGTAAAAAACTATACTTAAGTGTCAAATGACATGTAATGATACATAATGACACCTAACTCGAGGCTCACCTCAAGTGCTTTGCTTGCAAGTCAGATGACTAGGCTTAAAAATCACAAAGAAAAGAATACACAAGCACTTTAAGTAAACTAACCTTCACCTTCCTCTCTGCTCTTTTATGTGTAGAACACTTCCTCATACAAAAACAATCGGGCGTTCTTCTGTTTTAGTGGGATTGGTACATAATTATCAATTAGATGGAATTAATTGAAAAGGCCTTAATCTCAATATTTTTGCAAATGGTATGCTTGTACGAAAGATCATAAACACGGACGGATTTTTGAGAGATTATTCATGCAATTATATAACATTTTTTATATCCCTTCTGTTTTATTGAATTCTTTGTTCAAAAAGCGTAAAAAGTAAAAACTTCTTTAACGACTCCCGCAAAGTGCAGCGGCCGCATTAATTATTTGAAAAGTGAAAAACAGAAAAGGCAAAGGGATTAATTAATGTCTACATGTCATATATTTATTCTCCACGCCACGAGACTGCAGCTGCATAATACAGAGCGTGAAGTTGAACGGCAAATAATATATCAAACTTTCAGTTCAAGTTTCCACTTTGAAGAGAAACTGAAGATTAATACATGTGTTTTATCACACATAATTATGACTACCTGGGCAGTCGGTACATTTTAATCATTCATACATTTTGAGCAACTTACGAGAAAACATATAGTCAACACATCAATTTGCACTGATAAATTGGGCCGCAATGTGTTAAAAAGTGCGAGATCACTTCACCATCACGAAGCTTTTCTTATGTCATGATATTTCATAGTTGGAAAAGGGATGGGATAAGGTCCTTACTTTCGATGTGCTACATTATGCCGATATTTAACCTAAGCGATATGAATTTTTTTAGCCCCTCCTTAATACAAGCATCGACCTGCACACTGCCCACCACCTTAACAGAATAATCCATATTTCTAAATTTGGTATTGAAATTCGCAGACGTGGAGCGCCGAGCCTAAAGCAATATGTCAAAACAGGGATGATGATGATATGACTCTGACCTCTCTGGCTGGTATCATCATTGCGTGTGTGTTTGACTGAGTTTAAAACTCGAGTTCCCATTTAACAACCTCAGATATAAAAAAAATGCCCACGCAGCTAGTTTTTTTTTTCGCCAGCACAGTCATTAATTTACATGAAGCCAGCTTAAATTTTATCTCGCAGTTTAGTCTGCCCATGCGATCCTTTACAAACTTATAAACAGTTTAGCTTGAGGTTATTTACACAGAGGGGCAAAATGTAGTTTAGAATATGGTAGGTAGTGGTGGTAACTACAATGACTAAAACTACAAGAGACGCATCTAAATAATGAGATCGTCGTTGTTGGAACGAAATTGTACGATATCACCAACATACCAACATAACAGCGTTTATTTTAAACTATCAGCCATTTTACGATGATGATCATCATTTATTTTTTCACTACTATTAATATGGTTAGTGAGAAGATGAGAAAAAGACATTTAACCTTGTCTACGGAAATGGAGTCTCTGAAGCGAAACTTTTGCATGCCCATTATAACGTTTTTTTATATATCATGATCAGTGATGCTTTCCCAACAATGACGAGGGAGAGCAGAGACAGAGGTACATGTCTACGTAGCTTAAACCCAACTAAATATTAATTTTGCTGAATTCCCTTTTTGCGAATTCTGTCATTCACTCCGCACGTCAATTACAAAAAAAATGTATGAGGCATTTTTTTTTTTAGATCGGCGGACGCAGGACTATTGCGAAATATATACCATATTCAGTTGAAATTTTAGAATTGTGAAAATGTCGATGTAACTTTATGCATGTGTAGGAGGGGACTGGCGGATTCATATAACTTCATGAAAAAACGGCACGACGACGACAATGAGGATGATGTCATCTAAATGATGGTTTATAGTGGTTGGATAGGCATGCTGTGAGCTATTATTGTCGCATCAAATAAGAACTGAACTTTACAATTATTATACATGGCTTATGGTTATGTTTTTGCTATGGCTATATCTCCCGTCATGACTTTGATGATGACAAATCTTCATCTTGGTACAGTTAATCCCTGAAGGACAGACTAATCTCTGATTCAGTTAGTTTACAAGCTATATAGTTTTCGCTATCAGACTCAAACTGTAAAATGTATGTTCGCTTGAAGGAAATGGACTTTGTTGCTGGGCTATTCCCAACGTTGAAGAGGAACTAATGTATGTAGGTACTCAATATGCTTTTGGGAATGCAATGGTTTGGAGTGAGAAAAAAAACGATTCAATTAATGCCCTTAATTAATGGCATGTAGTAAATACCTACCAATCACTCCTACTAATCTGAAAACTTCTACAAATCCTTCCATATATCCCTTGAACATTCACAAAGAAGTAAATGCCTTGTCATTTCGAATGTATTTCATCAAATGCTTAATGACTGTATTTAAATAATTGTAGGAAAAACATTGGAATTCCTGCGGTCCGACCGCTTCCTGTTGTCACTTGCTTACAAATTCATGCAAAATTTTTTAGCACATTAGCAGCAAGCACAACTTTCGGATTTGGAATTACCTACTTGTGAACATGACAAATTGCAAAAAAAAGTGACAAATCATATCCGCAACATAGCGATACTTCTAGTACTAGGAAACGAACAACATATCCCATACGCTACACACAATACCTACAACTTCACCAGTTCATTCACATTCATCATCACCATCCACCATCAATATAAACATTTCACATGCTTGAATATTTCGGAAAAATGTCCGAATCACTGTTAAATGCCAACTACACCTTATAATATCATGTATTCTCCTTCATTTTTTAAATTACATTTACCTGCAAATTGAGATTCAGACTCGACTCAAGCTCTTCCCTCGAACTTTCCAAAATCCTTGGTCTAGCAACGCCTTGGCCAGGATGATGCTCCAATACCGTTAAATTTAACACCCAAATGACAACCATAAACATTAATTATAGCGTAATTCTAGCTCTGCAAATCTGAAACGAAAAGAGCCACTACAGAACCCAGCAAACTCCTCAAACTAGGCGTGCACATTAAATAAACTGGCCACTAACACTACAACTTTCCACTAATTCCCTTTGATATTGTATATTCATCAGTTAACTATTCATACATTTGCTGCGGGCAAACGTCAATCGAAAAACGGGGTCACGACTTTTTACGAGGACACTCATTTCTTCACTTGACAATCAATTTACTATCCATTTACTCAATTTATCTCTGTCAGAACATCCGAAACATTCAGAATCTGAGATTTTCTCCAGTTCATTCAACTTCTTCATGCTTTCCCAAGGATAATTAGCGTGTCACCTAGATGGGAACGAACAAAATATAAAATAATTAAACCCACAATTATGTAAGCTATCGTTAGTCCACTTCCTTGTTTATATCTAAAGAGCTTTCGATGAACTATATCTTCTTGACCCAGAAAACGAACAGCCCATTAAAGGCAAACTGAAGTTAAATCTTTTTATTACCATCTAAACACCATATTAGTACTTTTTCCTCAAGAAAGCCCTCAACAACAATCTCTTTAATGCATGTTTCTCCCTAATAAAGATGACTCAACTTCACCTAATTCCACGTTTTATCGTTTTATTTCAAGCAAAGGCCTAATCCACATACATTTTCCTCCTAATCCTGAGAGAAACCTTTTCACTCGGATAATTTATCAAGTTTGGAGTATTTTACGATTATGACTTGTTTACAGTACTTCCCTGCCTGTTGCTACAGTAGGGAAAATAGTGAAGGTTTCCAAGTAGCATTGAACATTGGCAAGGCTTGGTCATTCACTCCAGGAAACAAAAAATGGGTATCTCTTCACATAAAAGTACATTTCTTTTCTACATAATAATATCATTTCATATATCACCAGCCCACAACCCCTTTCCATAAGATATTCCAGAAGGCTTCCGTATGTATCCAATATGATTATATATTTATATTTGATGGAAAGTAAATACGAACGTTTCCCACATCTACCCAAAGTCACAAATACGACTCATGAACAATGAAAGTCGTAAAAACAATTTAATTACAAAGACATTTTAAATTTTCTTTCACTTACCATATTTTGCTTCTTAAAAGAACCTATAACTTCGCCTCTCCTAGTTCCCACCCTGAACACTTCACTGGAGAACGAGAACCACAATGCATCGAGTTGATCTATGAAAGAGACGATGGATATGGGTATGACGATATGACGACGAAGACGATGATGATATAACGATATGACTAAATTTTTTTCAAGATTTATAACAACTTGACTGTATTATTTTCCAAACTCTGTGTATTTATTTGCTTGGTTGATAATAGAGCTAACATGTTATCAGGCCCAGACACAGATAATAATAACCTACCTAATTTGTGGATAATTGATCATAATACGATCTTGTACATATACGTTTCTTACGTAAATAGATTTGAAAGAACTCTGAACTGAACAAGTCTTATGCAGTTTTGCTTCCTTGCATGAGTCTGCATCCCTCTTTATGCTGGTGCTACATTTGAGCTATCTCTCTGCCTCTTTATCGTGTGGTTTTCCTTCTCCTCCTCCCGAAATTCAACAAGAATTTGATGATCGATCATTGATCACTCTTCTGCTGATGTTTGAGAAGAGTTGGGCTCTTATATTGATGGTAGTTAAGGCTCTTTTGTGATGGGGATGTTGCTCTGATGATGATACAATAAATCTGTTACTCTCTCACACGCACAAAAATCCCTAGTGTGTATATCCAGCCTATACATAAAATAATATATGAATCATCTCAGTTACTCTTTATGCGTAAAAAACACACTTTGCAAGACATTCTCTTTCAGCCAAGTTGGATGGAACACAGCGTTATTGTTATGGCTACATGTTATTCACATTTCAGCCATATCACCACCAAAAAACCTTCCTTTCCATTTTTCTCTGAGAACTGCTCAATATAGTTCCATTTGGCTGAAACTACCCTCGTTATAGAATACAGAGACTATCCCTTAGTCGACTCCTATACACGTAACAATATATAAATCCTTTATGCCCAGTTGTACTAAGTATATATCTGCGAACGAGTAAAGGAGGAGGAAAGGAACGTCTTCTGAAAAAAATAGTGACGATGGCGATATATGGTGAATAGGATGGCTGTTACGATGATGATGGCAAGCTTTTGCCTTTGGCTATGGCAATGCAGTATATTTTTTTGTGGGTATTGTTGCTCTAGGAACTGAAGCACTGATTGTGGGATGAGAACATGGATGAAGTTAGTTTACATTTCTACATCATTCAACAATGATAAAAAAAATGTTCTTTGGTGGCTCTTTTACAAATGCTATGATTTTATTAATGGGAAAGAGCCCATATCATATATCCTAAGCCAGCAACAGTTCAATTCATTTTTGTACCTATCATGTAATTCTGTGAGTTTTGGCTGCAGCCAGCAAAGCCAAACTGATTTCCATGTTATTCGGTTTTTAGCTGCCCTTCGTTCTTGGGTTGTTCCTTGTAGCACGTTGTGGTTTTTTTGGTAGGTATTTTGGCAGTGCCAGAGCCAGATATAGGTACAGTCAGATTCATTGGTGCTATATACTGGCTTGTTCATGGTCTATGCTAATGGTAAACCAAGCAGATGGGGCCAGCCTTTTCCATATCGTTTTAAATTCAACAATGCAACTGTACAATACTGATTATGATACGAGTATGAATGAGCCCTTGGAATATATTGGAAATGAAATTGGGAGGAATTGAATCCGTTGAAACATAGAAATGTCGTATATCATGCTCTGCGCTCTGTTTTGAATCGAATGTGATGATAATGAAACGATGATGATGTAATAAATTAATGATTTCAACATTTGCAGCTTCCGACAAGTTAAAGCCATTGCAATAAATCTAACATAATTAACGTAATAATAGACATCCTGATGCTTATCATCCGTGTTACAATCGATGCTTGATGTATGGTGGTGAGAAATAGGAGGTGACAATTAGAATTCTATAAATAAGGTTTTGACTACAAATAGGGGAATAATGATGACTTGAATGGTGTTTCTGTATGGTACGGGGTATTATTGCGTAGGCAATTATGTAAAAAATCATTTAAAAAAGAGTGTGAATGGCTCAGATTTTATTTTTGCATCTAGGTACATGGCCCTGATCATAGGTAGCTGATGCAACGAAATCATGAAATCATAGTGGGAGGCCGGACCCATGAGCCACACTAGGGGAAGCAATGATGCGATACAAGAACAAAGGAAATGACTAAAAAATTAAATGTGCTATGTATAAGTATGCAAATGTTTGCACAATGTCCTTTTTAACAATTGATAGTCCTTGTAATATTTTTTTTTCATTTGCGTCCTCTGAAATTCAAAATGTTGAAATTATTATGCAGAATGTGTCAATGTACGAAACAACAAAAAGTGCTTGATAGAGATAAAAGCTATCGCGAAAAGATTGTTTTGCATGTTAATACATGACGTGAGAAACCACAATGGGCTGGGGAGGCCTATTTAGGAGCTCGCTTTACCACAATAGAAAAAGGTAAGGGGCAGCGCGGCCACAGCTGACTAGGTCTATCCGATGCAGTTTTTAATTACGGTTCCAGTGGTACTATTCACATGTTGGAGCGTAGCCCCGTTTTGAAGTTATAACGACATGAATATTAATTAGGGTGGTTGAGTTCCATTTACTGGCCCCTATTACAGCTGTTTGTTTATGTGTTTCTTCGTTTGTGAGCCGATAACTTTTGAAGCACTACGAATTTTCAAATTTGGTTTGCAACTATAGATAGGAATGGGTCATAGCTTGGACAAGTTTAAGGATGGGTGACATTCGGTCACCTCTTCCCCCAGGGGGATTGTTTTGACAGGGCCAGTAAATGGAACTCAACCACTCTAATTAATATTCATGTCGTTATAACTTCAAAACGGGGCTACGCTCCAACATGCGAATACTACCACTAGAACCGTAATTAAAAACTGCATCGGATAAACCTAGTCAGCTGTGGCCGCGCTGCCCCTTACCTTTTTCTATTGTGGTAAAGCGAGCTCCTAAATAGGCCTCCCCAGCCCATTGTGGAAACGTTATCTAAATAATGTGCTTTTCAGACTTGAATGTTTGCAGAAAATTTTTGTTTGCATTCATTCCATGTATCTTTTATCGGTAAAACTTAAATTAGCCGTTTCACTGTAAATTTTTAAAAAAATGTCAAGTTTCATACAGTTTCGAATTCGAATATTGAATCTGTTTTGCTCTCATGGTAACACGCAAAAACATAATTTCCATGTGTTTTATCAATTTATTTCATTCCAATTTTTAGTTCTCAAATCCATCCAAAATTATTATTCCCATGCAAACTTTTCTCTTCGACACATTCTCTACTTCCGGTTGGGACTTTCACATTACAACCAACCACAGATAGATGACAATGATCAACATCACATGTGCATGTCGTGTACCTACGTCTAAGTATACTTTTTAATGTCAAGTCACATCATCAAATCACACCTTTTCTTACTGCAAATTCCATTGTTCTTCATGAGATCACCTTCACTCATTTCATACGTCATATTCATATTACGAAGAAGCCCATGTATATAAAAAACATTGCGCTGCTGATGTTTGTGTACCGTCTTGAGTCATTCTCTCTGTCCTCCCATATCTCTCCACATAGCTGTTTAATATCATGAAACAAACGACAGGGATAGGGCTTGTGGTAAGAGCAGAATCATAAAAAAACCTCCCATTCGATCCCTACTACGCGAAATTTTTAGCAATCATCATCACATCATCTGTGATTAATTGGATGACTAACTAGCAAACATATTAGCTTCATCATGTGGATTTAACAGTCCATGCTCAAAATTAAATAATATATCAGTTTGTACATGACATAGGGAACCAAGTGAAGTGCAAAGAGGATTTTTGCGACTTTCATCTCTCATCGTATCTATATCCATCCCTAAATGAAAGTTTTTGCGATTACAAGCATGCAAAATTAATACTTTGATTAAATATACCTATAATTAGTTGGAGTTGAATGTGTGATGGATAGAAGACAGATGGAGATGTGTCAGCTTGTAGGCGCACTTGCGTGAAAGTGTCAAGTCAACTTTCAAGAATTTCATTATTATTCGGAACATTTTTTACGCAGTTCTTTAAAATCGTTACGAAATTAAATAACAGTCTAAATTTAAAGCTACTTTTATTATTTTATAAAGGGGATCCTCTCAAAATTGGTATACAGGGAAAAGTAAATGTCAACAGTTGTTATCGGATACGACAGGCAGTTTTTTTTGGTTAGTTTGTTATCAGCTGTTTCTGGGTCCTTTGTTATTGTTTGGTTGGAAGGGAGTCATCAGTATTCTTGAAAGTAAACTATAAAGAAATTCGGTATCTAGTTGGTTTAAATAGTTGGAGATCTAAATATAATCAAATTAACCTCAGCAGTTAAAATTCACAAGTTAAATACATCAATATTGGCCTAACGTCAATTTGGACATACAAACATGGGACTATTTGGGAAAAGTGCTCCAGTTGATCCTAAAGTACAGGTATTGGTTCAATTTGTAAATCATACTGGGATTAATTTGAATATTTGGACAGAGTTAATGTTATTTTGCATTTAATTGCATTTATTTTTATTTAAAAAGTTAAAGATGGTAATGAAAACTGTATTGTTTACGATCAGGTAACAGAGTGGCGACGTAAAATACGAAGGGAAGCCACAGCTCTTGATCGGCAAGTAAATGGTGCGATGAGATCTGTTAATTATTGTAAACTCATTAATATCTTCTCAACTGTTGTTGGTGCTCTGTAAAATGTTCTTAATATGTTTTTTTCTTTTCTTTTTACTTTACCAGGCATCAGACGAGAGGAAGAAAAAATCAAGAGGTCGTTGAAGGAGGCAGCGAAGAGAGGCGACAAGGATGTCTGCAAAGTATACGCGAAAGAACTGGTCCGTTCGAAAAAAGCTGTCAGTAAGATTTTTGCCTCCAAAGCCCACCTTAATTCTATCCAGATGCACATGCAAGAACAGTTAGGTATGGTTAGCTATTTTAAAATGCACATAAAGCAATTTACTCTGCATTCATTGCTTAAGGATTTTTAAATTAATTTGTTGTTTGGACTAAATATAGCAATATTGAAGACCACCGGATCTCTGCAGAAGTCAGCACAAGTGATGCAAGCTGTCCAGGCCCTTATCAAGGTTCCAGAAGTATCCCACATTATGAGAGAATTCTCCAAAGAAATGATGAAGGCAGGCATCATGGAAGAAATGATGAACGACACGTTTGAAAGTCTTGAAGATCAGGAGGAACTGGAAGAAGCTGCAGATGAAGAAATTGATAACGTACATAAACATAAACATTTAAATCCATTCTTTATTACTCCATTCTTGTGATTAATGTAGTTGTGGCTAATGATCATTCAGAATTACGAAATGACTAATTTCATTTTTCAATTTTGTAACGCAGATCTTGTGGGAGGTCACCGCTGGACAGTTAGGAAAAGCGCCTGCAGCTGGAAAGGACGCCTTACCAACACCAGGCCCTGCAGTGGATACTACAGCTGTATCAGACGATGAGGATGAGGCTGAGCTGGAACGAATGCAGAGTCGGCTGGAAGCCCTGAGAAGTTAATTTATTACCTTGCAACTTTGATGGTGCATCTTTTCCTACTAGTTCGAAAAATCTATTGTGCTGCAAATATTTCATAAGAATTCCCATTGTGGAAGAAAAATTTGTATCGTATCCTGTCGTCACATCATTCATTTGTTGAAACGATGCTAACTAACAACGCTAAATTATGAACACCTGTGTACTACGACATTTATCTAAATCAAGCGAGGGGTCCCCAATCTCTGTGATGTTATCAAAATTCAAAGTGTAAAAAAAGTTGTATAGTAACGATCCACTTCTGTATTTAAACACAAGCCGTCATGTAATCCATTGCCTACTGAAAAGCTCCAAATTAAATTCTTCAAGTAACGAATTTTGAAGTTTGATTCCTATGTATATCACATTATTTTCTAGTTAAGTTTCACTTCTAAACTAATAATATTATTAGCGATATTACTTTAAATGCAGACATTATACAAAGTATTGATTTCATGCAGCAGCGTGCCTTCCCTTACTAATAAAAGTATTATTTTTACGAATAAAATAGTTCTTTAAAAGTATAATATTAACTGTATTATGAGACCTTATAGAATTATGTATATTATCTTCATAAAAGTTTCATCGGATATCACTATCCAACTAGCAACTCAAACTCAACTTGGAAGATAGCTTCTGATACTCAACGCACTCGCAACGGTAGCAATCATAATTACATTTAATTTCGAAATCTTTCTAGTTTCTTCATCGTGAATTCACATGGTTAGTCATGGAAATCCATCCCTTAGTCCCTTCAAGTTGCCATCTTGCAAATTTCAAACTTAATTACATAGCTGGAATTCAATCCTTAGCAGAGATATGGAAGCTAATCAATCAGTGAGAATAAAGCACCATATGAGATGCCGGTCTCACATGATGCTTTTGAGGAGATCAGCAATTTACGTGTAGGTGTAACAGGATGGAAAACATGGAGCAGAAAAGTTTCCAACCGTTGCTCGATCAAGCTTTTATACTTGCAGGTCCTGGTAGCTGTTTGAATGGTGGTCGTGAAGCATCGTGACAAGCGAACCAATTGGATTTGATAAATCGAGGGGTTGCAATGTAAAGCTGAATCCTCCGGATGTCAAAATATTTGGGAGTATTGCGAGGGTGCTCATGCGAGGGTACTTTATAGACATTCGAGCTCTTGTTCAGTAAATTGCATGATTGCCGAAGACCACATTTTGCTATGCTGTTTTTGGTGTAAAATATGCAACAGTAATTATCAAAGGTTTCATTTTTTAAAACAATAAACACACAAAGTTGATGAATTATTTTAAACAGACTATACCGATTTAAATTACTTTCACATTTTCAATCATATTTTTTTTAACAATCTGTAATGCATAGTTAGTTACATATAGTTGTTTAGATAAGTAAAATACATGACATGACTAAATGGTTTGGTTAGATTGAAAAGATATACATATGCCTACATACTATGATGGGGCTTCCGTTTATTTGATTCCTTTAAACAGTGTACATCTCAACTTTCTTTTATTATTGACAACTGGTTAAATTTAGCCTAAAAAAATAGGAAGCAAGAGTCCGTCAACCGTTTTCAGAACTGTTTGAAGGTAGTACTGAGTATCAGTCCCTAGTTTAAGTGGGTAGAAGCTTCCACATGAAAAGTAGCGGGATCTTAAATGCTTTAACTTCCTTCTTATAATCATCCTATCTTTACTCAGCAATAAATTCCTACTACGTGAGCCTGCACTTGCACCACATGAAGCAAGTAATCCAATTTGATCTGATAAGATCCTCTTGCTCAACTTATCAACGTTGACGGCATTAGAAAGCGCAACAAATATTATAAATACCAAAAAAACTGAGACAGTCGGGGGAAACCAATAAATCCAAATGGGTGCCACACCAAAAAGTTTAAAAGTGGCCACATTACATGATACAAAGATAAGAAAGCCGGAACCCATGGTGATTGCGACAAGCTCAGATGTCGCCGAAGCCATCCATTGAAAGCCAATTTGTAGAGTGGAATACCAATGGAGAAAAATGTGTGTATTTTGCATGGTCAAAGGGAGGCCGTTTAATATGTGTAGCGCCTTCTCAGACAATTCTAGGCACAGCGGTAGGAAACAAAATACAAGGGAGAAACATCTGGTTGCTTCGAAAGCACAAATTTCAGCAACAATTATTCTAAAAACTAAAATTATGTTGGAGGTAAGGGCTGAGCAAAGGGAAATTGGAAGTTCTCCGAAAAGGAGCAAATTCTGTCGGACTGAAAAAGTTTTGGAAACGTGTAAACGAATGGATCCATTTTAACAGCCAAACATGCTGGAGCGAAAGTATATGGGAGGAAAGCTGTGAAGGTCACGAATGCTTGAAATCCGTAGGCGTATTTTTCCCATTTGGAGTGATTGTATGATCTTTGCTGGTTTAGATGCAACTCTATGCAAGTACACATTTTTAGGATTACATTCATTACATTAAACTTTAAACTGTCTGTTATGGATCTATAATTTTAAAAAATCTATACCTAATTGACCAGTTAATTCCTTCATGAAGTATGTGCCTGTGATGATGTCATCCATTGTTGATATGATAATTGTGGTCGATAAACACACAAACATTGACATCACTGCTAAGCAGAAGCAGATAATTGTATGGACTAGTCCCACCTCCCTGGGGTAGTGGAAAATAACGTCCAGGCAGGAGCCAAATCCGATGAGAAAGGCGACGCCGAAAACGTTCAAGTAATATAACCAGTATGAAGGACTTGTCTTTCCTTTGGATTCAAACGATTCCGTTTCCGTGTTCCATTCTAAAGCCATGGGAGCTACGGAGTTGATCACGTGCAACTTCTTGAAAGTCAGCAAAGCTTTCAACGTATAAATTTGATTTGGGGATACGGTTGCGGTTGGTTTTGATCTGAAGGAGCTGAGCGTTGTAATCCACATTTTGAGACTTTGTCGCAATTTCATTTCAAATAACTTTGTAACCCAAACTAGTGTAAAAAATAAAGGGGCTGAATAATTGAATTGTTAACCCTTTTAATTGTTGTCGTTCCTTTTATGAAGGAATTAGAAAAGGTGGTACATGGATTTGTGCAAAATTTCTGTACTTTGCAAAAGATCTATTTAGAATGAGATAGCTGATAGTATGCATGAAATAGTGGTTAAAACCAAAAAGTATTGTAAATGTGGAGAAAAAAAAATGCGGAACTGACAGAACAGTTTATAATGGAGTTTTGCAAAATATGAAGTCGTATTCAATAATGCATGCATAAATTTCCTTCACTTGATAGGTTTATTTCTAAAACGAGAAGCGAAAAACTCTTCGATGGAAGGAAAACTGCCATTGATGCCGATAAAGCCAAGCATCTAGAACAACAATTCATGGGTTTACAATACGGAATGGAGTGGAATTTGATTTACAATTATTTTGTGTTTTGTTTGTGAATGTACAAATCGAAACATTGTCTAATTGGATTGGACAATTGATTTTTAAATTTATTAGTTTTCTTTAATTGTATGGCTTGCGGGTTTCTACAGGTCAATTCTACTATAAGTCTTGAGTAAGCTTGCATATGGGTGACTTCCAAAACACTTTCATACCGTAATGTAGGTTGGGTTTTAAAAGCTTGTACCAAGTAACTTTTCATGTTAGTTTGTTTACACATTTGCTAATACAGTATATGGTGGCTAACTATGAAGGATATAACTTTCTGGATTTCATCAAAATTTAAAATAAAAAATAAAAAAACAATATCGGACAATGTACAGGTTAACGTTTTCGTATGGAATATGTATGTTATGAAATGGTTATTTGTTGATAACATTTTGTGAAATAGCATCTGAAATATTTATAATCCAGTATTCAAATGAAGAAGGCAAACTTCCTTGATACTTCCAATTTTCCTACAATCACAAAAATTCTATAATTTGGGTATTTGTTGTGTATAAGAAGAATTTAAGAGAAAAGGGACTAAGTAAAACACGCCATGTAATCATCACCAACGGCCACATTTGGTTATTATAAAACCAATATGTTCAGTTCAGATGCAGTTAAGTACCAAGAATTCCGTATTTCAAGCTACATGTTTCAAGCTACAATGCAACAAAAGCACTCATCTCAGATGAAAGAATATTTTACTGTTGATTGATGAAAATTAGGAAAAGACAAAACACCCACATTCAATATTTAGAAGGAGAAGGAGCATATTAATAGATTTGAAGGTTTCCTGGCTGAACTGATTTTACTTCTGTTTAATTGTTGTGAAGCGTACATTTTAGTTGCAAACAAACTATCAAATTTTCGATTATTATATTTTTAAAATTTTATCCAGGTAAATTTGTCGCAATATTTTTACAAATGGATACGCACGGCTGTGCTAATAATGGCAAGAAGGAACGGAGGAAGGTTGGGAAATGTGGAGGACGAAATGGGATGGGATGTGGGAAAACAAATAGTCAGAAAAGAGGAGTCCAAATCAGGAATGGATAAAAGTGAAATTAGGAAAACATGTTTCAACCGATATTCACGAAAAGAAACGTCCAGTCTTCAACTTTCAACTCAAGTCGGGGCAAAGCCGCATAAGTGCCAGATATGTTCGAAATCGTTTGGGCTATTACAGAATCTGAAAACACACATCCAAACTCATACCGGTGATCTACCTTACCAATGTCAGTTGTGTTCGAAATCGTTCACGGAATTGGGAAGTCTGAAAATCCACACCCGAACTCATACCGGTGAGCGACCTCACAAATGTCAGGTCTGTTCGAAATCATTTGGGGATCCAAGCAGTCTGAAGACACACATCCGAACTCATACCGGTGAGCGACCTCACAAATGTCAGGTCTGTTCGAAATCATTTGGGGATCCAAGCAGTCTGAAGACACACATCCGAACTCATACTGGTGAGCGACTTCATAGTTGCCAGTTGTGCTCTAAATCATTTGCGCGACAAGAGCATCTGAAAAATCACATCCGAACTCACACTGGTGAGCGACCTCACCAACGCTAATTACTATAGTAATTTAGGGTAGGGGTGTATGGATTTTGCGAATGTGATTAAAGTTTATAATAATTTTACAATGACAAATAATTAAGTTCATGATTAGTGCGTATTCAAAAGAAAGAATGACAATGTAAATAAAAGTAATGTAAATATTGAATTCTTATGAACTAATCTTTTTTGTTAGAACATTTAACCCAAAGGTTTAACATTTAACCCTATGAAACGAAATCATTTTTCTTTCGCTGACTTAGAAATCATGAAAATTTCATTGTTTATTACTTAACACAAACGCCGCTGTAATTCCGTAGTCATTATTTACATATAATTATTCATGTTATTGATATTATTGATCTTTGCTTAGGTTAATTCATGTTATTGATTTTTTCTTCTTGAATAGCTTACTAACTGTACGTAAGTACAGAAGAACGCTATACTATCCAGGTATTGTCAACAGTTCAACATTTGGCATGTATCACGTTACCCCAATGTCAGACAAATCCTGTTGTGGTAGACTAGAGAATAGCATACTGTAGTTGACTGGAAAGGAAATGAGGAAACTCTTCCTGAAAAACTTGTTTTCTTCAGTATCTGACCTTGACCAAGAAAGAGCGACCTTATTTTTGAGTATTTTGAGGGAATTGCTGTGCTGTAACACTTCTTTTATATTCATCAAAAGTTCATCTATCTGTGTTCTTCCGCCTTCAATAGAAAAAAGCCACCTAAGCCGAAATCGCTCTAAAATGCCTAAAAGGGTTGTAGGAAAATTCTTAGGTAAGGGTTATCTGCACCTGTGAACGATCATGTGTTATTCATAATTGGACCTCATATAATATATCGTTGTCATACACGCGATACACAATGTTGCAGGAATCTGTTGATAGATTTAGAAATGCTTTCGTTTTTTGAGCAATATGTTTTTATCCTTAATAGTTTCGTTTTAATTACGAGATATTTAATTCCTTGTATCAGACTGCTATAACTATTTACTTACAATACAACAAATTCTGAAGAATTTCTTGGGAAAGTTGAAAGTTAGCCATTACATCACACATCAGAAGAATGTAGTCATGCTGTAGTAGAAATGGAACTACTTGGCTGCATATTAAATTGAAATGGTGTTAAAATTGCTGGAAGAGTAGAATAGCTAAGCATATATTTGGAGTGCCATAGCTAGAGTTTCAATCCCATTTACTAGGAAATAACTTTCTCAAATGAATAGCAGTTTGCGGCAACTCGTAAATTATACTTGCTTCATGATAATATTACATGGCCTCTGAAAACTAATCCCAGCTCACAAAATCTCCAGCAAGCAGGTACAAAAGACGTAATGCTTTGAGGAGTGTCGTCAGTTCCATTCCGCTCGCTGTCGCCCTCCTTCCCTTTGAAGTGTTTTGCTTAGGTTGACTATGATGAATTAGGGGTCAAGGACATTCCAGTAAAAATATGTTGCAACGCATTTCTTCTCTTCCCTGCATTATCTTAAGCTTAAGAAAAAGTATCCTTATTGTAAAAAATGCTGAAATGAAATATGTATGCTTATGATGCATGGGCTACTTTTCTCAAGAATGTTTTCCATTTCAAGTGCATTCCAGAAGTCCGACTGATAAAAAATATCGTTAAGGCTTGAAGACTACTTACAACTTATCTCGTAGCTAGTGAGATTAAGTTCCGTTCCAGGAAACATGAAATAATCAACTTTCTAAAGTAACCGAATAATGAATAGTGCTTTTTTAGTTGGAGTAATTAGCATTTTTAATTAGTTGTAATAAGCTGCTTAACAAAGATGTGGACAGGTAAATACATGACAGAATGACAGTAAATATTTGTTAATAACAAAATTTGACAAATAATCTGTTTGACGGAATTTGAACACACAAGAAATGCACAATCATCTCACATCATAGAGAAAGATACATCATATTATCCAGTTTTTTAGCTCAAGGATACCGTACCCAACTTAGCTCCTGTTCAAATCCTCCCTTTTTAAACTTTCAAACAGACAGTGGCAGTGGCAGTCTATCATCTTCAAATCCTCCTTCCATCCCCCAAAACTGGGCACAACAACCGGGAGAAAAATAAAATCTTTTGTTACGTTACAAATAATTCTGACATTTTACAAGCCGAAAGCAAATGTTAAAAAAGAAAATAGGTAATAATGAACTGAGAATATATATTATATAGATACAAACAAAATGGTTACAAGTATTTTCAAAATATCCTTTCCAAATCTAGTTTTTTATGGGAAACGATGTGGAAACAAGGAAAATAAAATTAGGCTACATTACCCCTCATTGTCCGCAACATGACAGCTGGCTGCCCTTGCACGTAAATCTAACTTGCGTTCTTCCAGTATTCAAATATAGAACTTCCATTTATTAAGATTTTACCTGTCCCTTTGAAAATGAGTATAGATTTATTGAAATATTAAAAAAATACTAGGCCCCACACAATGGTTTTGTTACCAAAGGTCCCTTCCATCAAAATCAAGTATCAAATCTCATCCAAACTACATGCCCATTCCGAAAATTTTTGAGAAAATTCTAGTTCAAGGTCCATTTATGAATGGGGAGACGCTCATGATTTTCTTTGGATAAGGAAGATCCGGTGCAATGCAACATGTAAGATATTGTCTCACGACACTCAAACCGTTACCAATTTACTTTCTCATCTTCAAATGTAGCAAGACCATTGTAATAAGTCAGTAGGGCTTCTCAAACAAAAAAAAATCAGTACATGGTCCCACAATCATCTACAAATACAACCATAATAAAAAATTCTGATGCTCAACGATAATGATTTTTGGCACTTGAGGTAGAACAGGAAGGAGCAACGCATTTTTTTCTCACAAGTAAAATGATGGGATGAGTACCCTAAAAATCTTTACTGATTACCTATCCCAATTTTTCTGAACAGGTTAACAATGCAGATCTCAACTCAACCCAAACGCATCTTCGCTTTCCTTCGGAGAATGCGTAATGCAATACTGATAATGAAACCTTACCTTTCGCGTTTATGACAGCTGGATAAACTCCAACCGTTACGTTCTAATATATATGGCTAGAGATGATCATTAAAGAAGGATGAGAATATTTCTTGAGGAATAAGTATAATGGGGTGTGCAACGGAGTGAGGGAGGACAAACCAGAACATCCATTGTTACAGGTTCCTCTCTGGATCTGGGATGGAAAGGTACTTTTTTTGTAGAGGGAAAAGTTAGAGTTGAAATAGGGAAGGGCAGTAATTTCTTTCATTGACCACATCCACGGGTAAGAAACCATTCGCATTCTGGAGGATTGGGATAAAACCCACGTTCCCTGAAGGGTATTTCTTTAGTTTGTCCTGGACTCTCTCGAATTCAGCATCGACTTGCTCAGTTCTGTTCCGATGAGCCGACCCATTATGATATGGGTAGATATCCAACAGATAAATATCCCATTACTGTGCTACCTTTTTTCTTAGCTTTCTGGAGAATTCTCCAGGATTCTGTGTGTAGTTCTAGTTCTAAGTTAGTAATTTGAAACAATCTTAAGATGTACGTAATACTAGTGAGACTGCTACTTCTAGTAGCTGTAGTACATTGTGCTGCGTACGGAGAAAGTTCGGAGAACAGTTTGATAGAACAAAATCTGCAAAATATACCAGAGGAGTCGAGATTTAAGAAATTCCTCAGCCTATTTGGACTTGGCTCTTCTAATAATCAACTTGAACGGGGGGATTATCCACGAGCTTATCAGCAGAATGTGAATCCCTGTGCTATAACGACAACTACCACACCAGCCTCGGTTCCTTTACTGTGCCCTTTCCCCCCGATGCTTCCAAATCAGCTTAATACCCAGCGTAATCCAATGGGAGGGTATTCTCCTTTGCCGGGGCCGCATCACCCGCCTCCTCATGGTATGGAGCAACTTCCACCACCACCGCCACCAGCTTTTCCACCCCAAACTGGAGGAGCGCCACCACTTTTGCCTGGGATGAAACCAGATCATCTATTGCCTTCTTCCCCACCATTTCCAGGGCAGCATATTCCTACTCCAATTCCTATACAAAATTTTCCTCAACATATACAACCAGGTCAGGGTGGTCCAAGTACTTCACCTCTTCCAACGTTTCCAGGGCCATTGTTTCCCAGTAATATTGGCCCTCCTCAAACTCCAGGTAAACCAAATGATCCTACTCTGGTTGCAAATCCGGCAGTTGATCCAGAAAGGCCTGTTGTCATAACTGTAGACCCGGTTAATCCAGAACATCCAGTTAAAGTGAATCCCTTTATCACAAACCCTTCAGATCCTGTAAAAGTTAACCCAAGTCTGATCGACCCAACAAAGCCGGTTCAAGTAAATCCCATTAATTTGAAGGCCAATAGCCCTGTTATTATCGACCCTATTCAGTCAAAAGCTCCACTTCATACTGCCCCTTCTAATGATCAGCCATTAGCTGTTGGCCCCTTCAGTCCTCACATAATCGATAAAGGGTTCCCCAAAAACTCCCCAAAGTTTCCGTATGGACCCATGCATGTATTGATCAATCCTGGACTCCCTTGGAATAATCCCAATCAATCCCTGAACAAACCACTGCCAAAACCGTCTACCAACACAACCCCAGTAAAGGACGAATTACCAAAGCCCATACCTGCAAAATTCCCGGTGTCAATGGATCCCCATCTCATAAATGGAATACCCCATCTGGATGGCTTTGGTCCAATCCCTCTGCTACCATCGCAATTTGGAAGTAATCCAATATTCATTGGACCAATTTTACCACTTGGAGCTAGCCAACTGTCCCCACCTTTAAGTAACAACCTGGTTCGTCCAACCCCGCCCACAATGAATAATAATATTAATCCGATCCCTCCACCCCCACCTAACCATGGTAACCAGCCTCCTCCACCACCACCTCCACCAACAACTCCATTGCCACCATCATTCCCTCGGAAACGTCCAGTGTCATCGACGAGTCCTGAATGTGGTAGCCCATTTTTAAGACCCTACGTCCCACCAGGATTCCATTTGAGCAGTATTAACCAATTCCTTGGATTACCACCTTCAAACCCCAGGCTCATTTACCCTTGCCCCACAGTAGATCTGTTGAGGACGTTGGATTTCAAAATCATGAGGTCTCTCATAGAACAATCAGGACTGCTGCCTATATTCGAGCATACCAGTATAAAAATATACTAAATTCATTTTTCAACCTTGCATTTTTCTAATCTTCATGTTGATTATTCGAAATATAATTTTTGTCAAATAGCAAACTACACCCTCTTTGTCCCATCGGATGCTGCATTCAGAAGAATCCCAAGGTGGTTTAGAGAGAGCCTGGATGTCGACAACAAGCTGAAGAAAGCTCTTGTACTCAACCATTTGGTTAAAGATGACCTATCCTTGGACCAACTGGAAAATGAAGAGCTCGTCCTCACTGCCCGGCCTGGTGGTCATCGCATTCGAATTAACATATATCAGCCAGAAAATTCTTATGTACGTTGTTCTCAATTAATTACATCAACGTTAATTGAACTATTTTTTCTAAACTTTGAAGAAACGATTAAAGATGAGTCTCAATGTGCCCCAAATGTTTTTTCTCAGAGAACGATCACAGTGGATGGCTCTGAAGTGGAGAAGGGAGATATCCTCACAAGCACAGGAAGAGTCCACATTGTGAACAAAGTGATCATGCCTAATCTCCCCAGGAATGCGGCTCAGTTCTTAAGTGAAAAGTTGGAATTTGAAAGTAATATTTTTAGTGATATGAACCTGGCTGAGTATTGTTAATGAAATTACTTATTGCTGGCTAGTATTTATCAAGTCTTTTATTTTTCATAGGCTTCTGGAATCTCATCAAACAAGCAGACTTACTGGATAATCTCCAAAGTCCAAGGCCATTCACACTGTTCATCCCTGTGAATGAGGCTGTGCAGAAGCTGAGGGACTCTACATTTATCAATGACAGAGAAAAGCTTCGAAGTGAGATATTTAATAACTTATTATTAATTTTACCACCTATCCTTCATTTAAAACGTTTAATGTAAATTATTTTACTTCAAAATTTCTGCAGATTTCATAAACTACCACATTGTGAATGGAACCTACTATAGCAACGGGATCATCAACAATGAGTTCCTACTCACAAATTATGAGAAAGAAATCAAGTTGCAAGTTGTCAGCGATAATTTTGCAAGTAATGAAGCACATTTTTTCATATGACTTGATTGAAAATGTATCAGAGCTAACATGACAAGTGAATTTGTAACATATTGTAAAATGATTTTAAAAATTGCTTTCTTGCAGAGTCTTTGAGTAGCATCAACGGAAATGTACGGATACTAAAAGCGGACATCACCTTAACCAACGGGGTTGCCCACGTGATTGACAAATGCATCTCGGAAGACGCCCCATTCTACGTTTATCCCCTGAGCGACGAATTTCGGAATGAGTATGGCGTAATGAAACGGAGTTTCAGGGTGACCAGCGAGGAGAAAAACATTTCTAACGGATTTTAGACCTCAATTTTTTTACAATTTTTTTTACAATTTTTTAGCAGAGATATGATTGTAGCCACTAATATGAACTTGCAAATATTTAGCCATAGCAGTATAATATGATTTAGGTAGTTAAAACAAGGAAACAGAATTTTGACAATCAGTTTTCCTACTGAACATAGCCCGGTTATTGAAATGATTGATATCTTGCTGGATTACAAAATCAATGAAAACGTAATCAGATTGATATGGCAATTTCAAAAAGGGTTTAATGAAGTATACATAATATTTATAGTCTTTCTAAATTTTTCATTAAATCCTTACAATCCGTATATACATATAGATAGACATACATATCGACATAGTATCTACTTAGTTTCATATGGAATAATTTTCTTTAAAAGCGTCTGTAGTAAAATTTACAGTTACTTATATACACCTTTTGTATTTTACAAACAAAACATTCAAATAAATTATATCACATTGTATCGTTTATGTAAAGCAAGCGAGCTTACATCAGTGACAGTAATGTGTGCCCATTGATATTTATACATGTTAACCAATTATTTATTATCCTGTTAAGCTAGTACCGTTACAATTAGAGTCTCCAGTGTAAGCTAACTAACAATATATAACATTTATACCGGGCTTCAACAATTGGACTGAACCGAAATAATAATAAATTTACTTTGCGTATCCGTACTTTACAGGGATGTCAAACGCTTATCTAACAAGATAATCTGTAACAACAGTATAATACATACATACAATTAAAGAATTATACTTTACAGCTACCACTATTAAGACTTTTTTTTACTAATCCCTGCTTTAAAAAAGATACAGATTAAAAGTAAGGATCCACAACAAACAACAATTATATTATAAAATACTGACATATTTATGTAGAAAATGTAGTACAGATACTGTAAAATAGGCACAAACAAATTATGGACATGCAGGTAAAGTTAGTTTTTTTACAGGTTTCTTCCGAGTAACAAAAATATAGGATATAGATTATATATGATGTGATTTATATATATATGTACATATGACTAACAAAACTTCCTAACACTCAATAAAATCTAGTATAGATAAATATATAATAAAAATTCAGTTCCTTAAAAATGTCAATTTAAAATATTCCAGAAGCTTTCACGCTGATATTAAAATAGTTTGATTTAAGTACAGCCGCGTTTGATGGCTTAGAATGTAAATTGAATACAAGATTGTTCCCCAGTATTATGACCGGGGTGGGTTGGATTGGGTAATGGCATCATATCCTGAAATGTTTCACCCGGTGAATGACTTCATCCACACTTTTCTCGCAGTCAAAGTGATCCTGGAGGTAGTAAATGGTAGTTCTGTCATATTTATAGGAATCGAGCACATCCCAGCCGACCATTAGTTTAATGAAGTTTCGGATTGGATCCATGGCCAAGCTTTCACCTAGAGAATGAAACAAAGCATTGATATAAGTTATAAGATAACAATTCGAGGAGGCATTCATCTGTAAATATTTTTCATGGGAAATGTTACCGTAAGGAAGGAGGTCATGCTGCAAAAGATTCTTGATCTCTGCAAGGATATCCATCTGTAATGGCTTCTCCGGAATCTCATGACCCACCACACGTTTCAGTACACAGGCGGAAGTGTAATAAGTGTGAAGAATTGGCTGGAGGAGGTTGGTAAGGAACGATATTCTATCTAAGGAATCTGTAGTGTTCACATGAACTATTCTCGGCGTTTCCTAAAACAGAGTCAAAAACAAATCCACCAAATATTGTACTTGCAAGTTCGTGGAAAAGTAGGAAGCAGGTTGAAACATTTGCTAAATATTGAAATGGCATGTCAAACCTTCTCCAGGAATACGTTTTGCTTTGTCAAATAGCTTATTGTACTTCTAATAGCGTCCTCCAGATTTGTGCATGGAGGAGCGAAAATGAATTCATGCTGAAGTATCTCACACAACTCGAGACAACTCCTGATTAAAGTGTCTTCATCAACACTGATGTTTTCACCATTGGTGAGTTTATCCCCGCACAAAATTGATACGCTGGTTGCTAAACGGAAGAGCTCATTTGATATAGTACATTATTTTAAATGGAGGCGGTGTCGCTAATTTGAAGTACTTTGAAAAACTAACCGATAACTGCTTCCATGGCATACGCAGGTAACACACAGTTGGAGTAGTAAGCTAATTCAATAATATTTGGTAGGATTGTAACAGGGCGGACTACAATTGATGAGCCCGTTGCAGATGGCTTCACATCTTGGCGGACTAATGTTGGTCCGAGTACGGTTAGCTGAGAGATAAATTTTCTTTCTTTCGTTATAATCAAGGTCTGATGATGATATTATGTAATAACTAATTAAATATAACATATTAGAGAATATTTAGCAAACAGCACCGCTGCTTGTGTCACTTTACCCCATGTACAATGATGTCATCCATGTCTCCGGAGAGGGCCACGTCGTAGCCCCGCTCCAGCATTTCTTTCACTAACGTCTTCATCTCTTTGGACAGAGCTTGGGTGGTCACCCCCTTCCGATACTTGTTCAGAAGAAGGAATGCAATTGCATTTGTGGACATCATGCTGAAGCATCTCTGCCCATCTAAGATTTTGAAGAGTTGTCACTCAAATCAATATTTTCTCATTCACAAACAGTTGCATTGCTTGTTGCAATAATGCCAATAATAATGTTGTAAAACTCACCGTAAATTACATGCCTAGCTAAATTATTAACTAAGTCCCTCTGCTCTACGGAATCAAAGTCTAACGGGCAAATTGCTGATTTTGTGGTAGAATCTGAGAGGGCTTCTATGCAGTCCTTCCTTTTCAAATCCACTTGATCATTATTATTGTTATTATTCAGTTGAGGGTAGGACACTGATGGGGATAATTTTCCGATTTGATAGGCATGAATGTATTCCTTAATGTGGGAGGAAGATAATGTATAAAAACTCGAGTATTTAGCAGAACAATAATTTTGAAGAAAACGAATTGATTACCCGTAGGGAGAATGGCTTGCCAAAATCAATCCGTGCACTGCCGAATTTTGCTTGTAATGAATTCCACAGGCCGTGTGCGGCAGATGCAAAGCTCTCTGAAACTTTGGGCCGACCAAGTTGCTCCCTTATAAAGTTACCATCGAGCAGTCTCTCATAACTGAAGTTTACAGGGACAATCAGCACATCCTCCACTTTGCTGGTCATCAATGAATCCACCACAATACTAAGTAGACCACCTGTGCAGATTTCAAAAATAATAGTAAATTGTGTTGGTGGTTAAGTAAAATGAGTTCCCCTTTCGATCAACTTTACATAAACTGTACCCTTTGGCAAGCATGGTTTCCCCGTCCTGGTGCGTCCACCCTCGATGAAAAATTCGAGATCATTGTTATCGGTGAGAGTCCTAGTCATATAAGAGTGTAGTATGGCTCTATAAACGATATCCCGCTTCCCCTCCCGATTGTCTAGTCTTCGCTTGATGAAAAATCCGCCAACGCTTCTCATCAAAAGGCTTTAGAAAATAAATTCATGCATCCCACACTTACGTTAGCTATATTTGCAATCATTTAATGGTTAAACTTTTTATGCCACCCTTGGGCAGTTTCTAATCAAATTTAACAAACCTGAAAATCGGAATGTTGAGGTTATCCCCTGCGGCAACAAGAGGGGCTCTTATATCACATGCGACAAGTATCCACGAAACTAGGACGTAGTCGACATGACTCCGATGAACAGGTAAGTACACGATAGGGTTTCCAGCTTCCCGAGCCTTTCGAATCACTTCAATTTGACTGTGTCGAACCAATATTTGTGGATATATCCTGCCCAGCGTTTTCCCAATTATCCATGACGCCACTCTATAGATTTATACGCATCATTATTTTTAATACCATTTCATATAACTGTCAAAGTTGGGACGTCAGTATATCGCTCCACTCCCACTACCACTTCCAATTTATCATTGCCCCAATTTAGCTGTGCCATTGGTCATATCATGAGTCAGTATGAAATTAGGCCAGCAAATGATGAATGAATCAAATACTTTTGACTAATTATCTCCACACCAACGTCCTTCATCAGAATCCTTATCATCATCAACTAATTAATACGGCTCAATAGCCCAACTAACCTTCATTGACTTTCCCCCCAGTGTCATGCATAGTGCTCCACATATGTCAGAAATGTTATTGGAAAGCCATTGACTAAAGAAGACAAAACTTGGCAAAGAAATTTACGCAAAGTTGCACAACTTGAACTTGCACTTTAGGAATGAAAAGATGCCTTCAAGTTGGTCAGTGTGCTGTTTTGAGTGAGCTGACCTAGAAATGGGAAAAGGTCTGAACGCTTCCAAACTACTTCATAATAGCAGCATTAATGACGATAATGCAGTATGAGGCCAGCTTAAATTTTATATGATTATCTTAGTATTGATCCTATAATGTCGCAGACTGTCGCTGTCCCCCACATCACGACGACGACACCATTCTTTCATAAAAGTGCGGTGAGTCACTCGCCCACAACAACAATATAAATCCAAGCTAAAAATCCACAAAGGCACAGCAGCAGCTGCAGCTCATATGAGAACCTTGATAAGAAATAGCCACAATTTTTTAACTGCATAATAGTGCCATTTACCTGAAAATGAGTAATTGCATGCAACTGTAGGATGCATTAATAGCTGAATTATCAAATGTCCCCTGTGCCTCTATCCAAAAACGTTCACTACCTCCTTTTCTAAAAAGTAACGTTCTCTTCCAAACAACGAATTGATTACTCACCTAATTTCCCTGCTCGCTCACAATTAGCAAAACTGCTAATATCCCTATATCCAATAGACTTTATTGCATAACCATACATAGATATCTATATCCTACAAGCCAAAATATTACCTGAATAAGGAACGTTAGCTAATGATAAGCATTGACTAGTATCATGGCCACTGTTAAAAAACCTAAAAACTTGATATTGACAGTGTGTGGCCTTCATTTCTGTTTCAGAATCAGAATGTCATATAGATAGATTGTATGTTTGTATGATATATATATATATTTAGGGAAAACAGGCAACTTGATCTTGACTATTGTCATGCACTTAGGCATAAAAAATGTGGATGATGCATATATTTAATAACGTTGTAGACATTTATCATCCCAGTTGTCGTCGCGGCGTAGTCAGCGACCCTTAGAACGCGACTTACAATATTTTTTTTTCTTCAAATTCATTATTCCACTAACGTTCTATCAGGTAGAGAGACCAGGCTTGTTTAAGGAACGTGCACGAACGTACTCGCACTCTCTCTTTCACTTGAGGTGGACTACACATAATTATTTTACATTTTATGCTGTAAGTGAATTTAAGGACTGTTTTTTAGGGTACTGCAGGTTCGTAAGTAAGTCAATCCCTTTTTTTCTAGGTTACAAACCACATGAGTATATTTTTATGCGCGGACTCTGCAGCTGTTAAATAATAGCTTGAGTGTGTGTTTGAGTAGGCATTAATGTTATATAAGTTTTTTTGCCACGACTGTTGACATATTAATCATGGTTCTTTTGTTGGTAAGAGCTCAAAAAAATGTCTTGCAACTGTTCCATAGAGAGTGAAAAAAAGTTAAAGGCTAGCGAGTCGGTAACACTTCCACACATTCGTGGGTCAAGGCTGCGCTTCTCTAATATGTCTTGTAGGTCATTTTCATGAATAGACGACGAGTCAAGTATTTTATGTATAAAGGTCAGTAAAATTTTCAGCTAAATGATGCAAGTTACTATTTTTATGTAGGGGTAGTCGACATGATTAAGGTTATTTTGCTGCAAAGCAAGACTGACCGAACAAAGTAAGAAAACCATGGATTGGCAGCTTGCTTGGCTCTCATGCCTGATACAATCCGCTCAGTTCTTTGTCTATGTTTGTTGAGTAGCTTATCATAGGTTCCGGCTGGAGCATTGGGCTGGAGCTCGAAGGTGGCAGCTTCTTCAATTGCTTGGTTCACTTTAGTATCTGACATCATCTGGTAAAGAATGGTTGGTCGGACGTCATTAGTAGGCATTAAAAAGACATTCTAATTGAATAGCTTTTGTTTTGGCAGGAGATATATATGCGTAATAAAATGGGAAATTACTCACATCTTTCAGCTTCACCATAAAATATTGCTCGCCAATGTACCATTTTCTCCACCAGAATACGAAAAATGCGCAAATACGGATGTACCATGGATTGTGGGGCTCTCGCGTGTCACATTCCAGACAATTTTTCAGGTCTGTGCTGACACTCTTTCTTTCTGCTCTATGCAGACCCTTCAGGAAACAAGTAATGAATAAAATTGAATTAAGGCATGAGCACTTGTAAGCTTTTGAACAGAAATGCTTCATTAATGAAGGCGGATTTAGAATTCTCGTATGGTTTGGGTAATTTAGGAAAAGGTAGGCATAGAATAAATCTTGAAGGAGCACTGTCACTGTCAGGTCCATTTCCAGCAGCAGTGAAAGTTTGAGAAACATTTTCAAATTATATTTGCCATCTATGGCTTCAGTAACCTTCTTTGATTCAATGGCCTCAAAGTAGTTTACTTAAATGATTAAAATTTACTACGTAACAAAATGCATCGCTTACCTTCTGAGGATGACAGCAAACGGAACATAAGACTCGCTCAGCATCATCATCAGTGTCAAGTTGTCTCTGTTTCAGTTCATTTATTGTTTTATAGAAATTGAGATCTTTAACTGGCTTCTTTAAGTTTTCAGGTCTTCTTCCAAATCGTCTTGGGCTGAGGTCTGATTTTGTAGTGGGGATCCCGTGAAGGTACTTCTCTTCCCTTTGATTTATATACTCACCACATTTTGTGCGAGTTGGGATGAGGAATACTTCAAGTTTTTTCAGTAGCATTCGAATCACGTTCGGTGCACTTGTTCCCCTGTTTATATTAAATCAAAATTCATCAATTTATTTTAAAAAAATAGAGAAATTCATGCCTAACCAATTGAAGATATTACGCAAGGACATCTTGTATGGAATTGTGTGGCGAAGAATACAGCAAAATCGAACTTGTTGTAACGTAACAGCCCCTAAAAAAGGTAAAAACCCAAAACACGACATGTCGCTTTCTGCGTACACTCAACTAAATTGCAATTTAAACTAACGAAAACCAAAAACTTGCAATGTTTTTAACGCTGTAACAATTTTTTTGATTTGCAAATCTACAATGTAATTACAGTTTTGTAGGTCAAGACAGAAGTAATGAATTAAAGGTACTTGCTATTAGTTACCCTCGGTGTGGAATGGAATGATAAATCTTGATTAAATGGTGGTTCATATGAGAATGCTGAATAGCATAACTACATTTAATAATTTGAGGTCTACCCATCTAGCCCCAATAGCTTAGCAAAACCGATACAAAACTCCTTTAATGCAATATATTTTGCGAATTTCTGCACTCGTATGCATTTTTTCAAAACATGAACTTTGTGGTCAATTGGAGCTCATTTTGACAATTTGGAATTGAGTTTTAAGGCGTAGTAATTGTCCCTTTAGTTACAGTTCATGCATTCCTTCCTAAATGACTTTAAATTTGAACTCAATTTTCAATCACAATTACTATTCCGAACGCAGATCTGAACATTGCGTACTTACGAAATGGTTCCCTTGAAAACAAATCAATGTCCCTGCAAATTGGGATTGTTTCGCTCATTCCAATCATTGTATTATTCCAGAGGGAAAATGATTGAAATATTTTTTTACTCTGCCCTATTTTGCAACTGCTACCGCCGGTTGTTTTTCTTTTGTTGAAGATCAAGTTTCATTGCTTATTAGAGAGGACATACTAATCATTAACCACGAGTATATATCTGGCATTAGAATGCCTTCATGCATCCCTTCTCAGCCCTTTGACATCCAAATGGCGGTTCCAACCCATAATTATTCTTCCACCAGAAACCTGAACATTAAAAGTTAGCCAGAAGAACATCAGTATCATAACCAGTATTTAACTCTTAAAAGTTTGTCAATCCCCATAGCCAGAAGCAATTTGCCATCCACTCCTTTTAACTCCTCAGCATTTTTTCCTTCAATTCCTCATCTTCTTTATGGATTGCACAACGGACATTTTTAAAGGAAAAAACGAAGCCAATGATTTTTGCAAAGCAAAAAAGGCCCCTGACTGCAGGCAACGCCAACAGGAATAAGACATCCAACAATTATATCAAAACGTTGCATTAAATAATGACGAAAATTATGATGTTGATTATTACATTATGGCATTTGAGATTTATACAATGCTAGATCAGGAACTTGCTGTTGTTACAGACAAGCGGAATTTTTTTACATGTTTAAAAAACTCTGCAAACTTAAAAAGACAACAACCGTCTGATTGACTGCAATCTGCCATTTACGGTAGTTGGCTTATCGTAAATGCCTAATTTTGCTAATATTTATTTACATCTTCATAAAGTTTGCAGAAAAGGAGCATACATCTCTCTATCTAGCATACACCTGGGAAGGATTATTGTTGTTCAGGTAACGATGACAAAGATGATAATGCGTGACTCTACTTACTTCACAATAATAATGCCGGAAATTGGGTTACTATACTACTACATCGTTCTCTCGTGCATCAGCATCACTTTTGCTCTTCCAATAACTACAGAGAATTTATATGACTGCAGTTTTTTTTGGATTGCTGGTAAATGTCAAGCAAATTCAGGCAATACGATAATGTGTCATGCATACAGGTTATGTATGTTAGTTTAAAAAACATATTCCCCCTCACTTAGTTATACGTATTATATAATATAATGATGTTGGTGATGATGATGATGATGGTGACGCATAATATATGTTTTGTACCCAAGCATAAGTGTTATTGCCTCATGGATTTTTTTTGGATAAGCAAGCACACAATTCATGCAGTTTGAAGTCTACTACCTACTTACAAATAGTGAAAAATCTTGACCCAAAATATTCAAAAGCAAGTGCAAATTTTCTCGTTTAATTTTACTCGCATACAATAGGAGGCAGAGAGGGATTGGAATTAGTGGAGAGGGATATATAGTTAGTAATCCATAATGTACGCATCAGATTCGATAAACATCAACGCATATATTGGACTTGGGCTGACAATGAATGTTAATAGGATTGAGTGGCACACACATAATTTAAATTAAAGCTGTTTATCGTCTTTTCTATAATAAATTTATTAGAGGCTATTACTTGTTTATTGTGGCTGTCTGTTGGTTTGCAACAGGAGGGATTCAATTGCATGTTTTTTAAATCTTCTACATGGGAGATTTTGTATTGAAAAGGTAATTGGGATGGAATACATATTTCAAATGTTATTTTACAACATGTCATTCTGAGTGCCACTGATCTTTCCTAATGACTTGATATGTCTAGGTTGGAAAGCTGGAAGCTGAAACTGGACTTATACTTTGGACATTTAATAATCGTAAGCATAATTCATTATTATTTTGCAATGGCATTAATATTTTTCATGTGAAACGTGCTGGATTTTGCAAATCCACATTGATGAAGTTCATCGTTCATAGACAATCTCAAATTCTGGCTTATGTTCACAAACGCGCCTGACTCTACAATGTCTAGAATATTAGGAAGATTCCGTAAACTCTTCAATATTGGATCCTTATTTGCTACGTCTTGGAAGCAATCCAAAAGGAAATGCTAAATATCAGACAGTTATTTAAACTTTCGTTTACAGGTATGTATATCAGATCTGTCACAAACCTTTATCATAAATCAATCTAAACAACGTACGCGCAGTACAATGCACTTAGTGTTTAGTATGCAGTTGGGATAGATACAATTTAGTTACTTATTTTTAAGTAATTATTGGCGATAGGCTGAAAGCAAGATTTCAGAACGCTTGCTAAGGACAGCCTCTATTATACGCAAAAATATGTAAAGTAGCATTCGACTTTCATTTTATTTTAATTTTATTTGCGTATCGAAGACATTTTGCGATCAAAACACTATTTCTTGCATCATTCCAATATTCCAAAAGGATAAATCGGCACAAAAACAAAGACTGAAACAATTACGGCGCGTGTGCCTGATTACTATAGTTTCATGTTTGTTATGATATGACAAGGACCAATTGAAAGGCTACAATGCAGCAATTTCCCTCTTTAAACTTCAAAGGAAAAGGTTTCATGAAATCCTTAAGATGGAAGTGAAGAGTAATTTTCATTACATGGCCAATTGGAAGCAAAATCTGACAAAACGTTTTTCATAAAATATGTTTATTCTCCCATTTTCACAATCTAATGGCGTGTCTATCTGTGTAAAAACATGTTATGGCACACACCAAAAATAATTTAAAGTTTAATATGCTGTCAATCGCGTTTTTCTTCTGCCTTGATGAAATAAATCATGCTTAGATTTTGTTCCACGCCGATAAGTTCTGATATTAGCTGAAATGGACGTTGGCAATGAAGCAGAAAATATTATGCACAGGGTGTGAACTTCCTTGAGTAAATATCAATAAAACCTTCTTCATTCAATTTTTATTACTAACTTCGTTGCCAAAACACATAACAAATTCATAAGAAAATTGTTTTCCTCTACGTTCGTTCATGCAAAATTGACATCCATCCCAACAGATAATTTTTGTGAGAATGCCTTCAACTTCCACCTTCGCGGAATGAATTGAGTGTGTCCAGTAATTGTGTTATGAGATATGCTCATTGTCTTTGCCAATCTCCTTAATCCACCTTGACATTTGGTGTAGAATCTATTTTGCAATAAAATGTGCATTGTTTTTTTAAAACTAATTGAATACTAAACTGTGATTGTTATATTAATACTATTGTCTCTCGCGTATTTAGCGATTTGAACAGTGATATGACATAAGACATGTTGCACTTGAAACAATTCAATTATTATTTACGTAACAATGGACTATCAGATTGGCCCATCCCAAGCCCTCTTTGCATTGAAAATGCTGAGTGAAGATTTCACAGTGATGTGGGAGTGCATTTTTGCGTGGAATGTGTTCGTTCCTTGTGATAAAACACGTCTTAATGAGAGTCGTAGGGTCACTTTACTAATTTTTTGCTCCAACGCAACGCAGCACATCTCGTCATGCTTGCTTTTACACCTATGCAGTCAAGCCAACTGAAGAGCTGCGGAGGAGCCCAACTGGAAAATTTATACGGATTCACCCAATTCTACACAGGAACAAGTTATTGCTACAACCTAACATAACTTCATCCTCATCCTCACCGTAAGCATTACGATGACACCATCATGATGATAGTCATTCATAATTAATCGTATGCATCTTTCTGACTGTCATTAAATTTTTTGAAATAAAAGTAAATTTGGAACGGATTACAGCTTCCAATTCCAAATTTTGATTTTACTTGAAAATTTGAATGAACTCATTCACATTCATACATGATATCTGGAACATGTTTGGAACAATACATCACTACATATGACATAGACGACTTCTTACCTGTATCTCCACCAACAAAATCCAACTGTCAAAAGACACACTCCCCACTCCAGCGTCCATGATGGTGATGGAACAGCAATCATTTTGCTGGCTTTTAATTACTTTAGGAATTGACCGGGAGACAGCACTTTGAGCTCCTTTGAAAGATTTTTTGCCCCTTTAAAATTATATCAGATCTTGTTGATCAAAAAGGTTTCTTGTGAGGATACTAAAATCCAACATGACTTGATCACTAGTCTTGACAATCCGACACTGAAAATACTATGTTATATCTGACGCTGCGCGCGTGAATATATTCGAGATTATGATAACAACTGAATCAAAGTGAACTGGAGGATCACAATGGCGCATGTAAAATGGTAATGACGACGAAAGCCACAATTATATCGTATCGTATTTTAGCACATATATGCATTCACAGTGTAAATTTTTGCGATTTATTTTTGCGGTTTTCTTATTTCACGCCCCACATTGCTTATTATGATGGAGGGGAAGTTGGCTGGACAAGAAAAAAACTTCAATTTGTCCCCACCACAGAGAATAAAATTGTTTCGTGTTATATCAACCCCAAACGCAAATGGATCCTTTTATGTTGGATTTTCCTTCCAGTAACATTGTCCACCATTGATTTTTTTTGCACTTTGTGAATCAAACCGTAGCTTTCAGTTGACACTCACGCGATCTATATTGTCTTGTTTTTCCTAACTTTACCGAATCTTTATTCACTGCTGGTACAAATTTCAGCTGAAAATGCAGGATGTCACGTTTCTCCCAAAAAAATCAGGATGCCTACACACAACTTGAGACTTAACGCACTCTCAACTGTCCAAGTAAGACTGATCTAGGTTGTCTTACGAAACGTCTCCAATAAGGAGGCTTTCCAAAATTGACCGTGATACTCCTTTTCTATCCACTCCATGATGGTCACAATTACACTGATGATTATAGGACGTTTTAACAACAACGGCCAACGTAACACGCAATTCTATTGTAAGCAGAGGCATGGTTTGGGTTTACGTCAGTCCTATGTTATGGACAGCGACATGACCAAAGGGCTTCAAACGTGAGACTACATTAGCTCGCCGACCCTTTCATTGAAACTGAGGCTGCCCCATGCAAACACATCCAAATCCATCTATTCCAAACAATTTGGTCATTTGTATTATAACTGTGTCCGTTGAAATGTTTTGCAGTGAAGACTTAGTCAATTCAATTTCGACTCCTCTGCTATTGCGCTGACTTCAAAGCTGCAAAATATTCACAGTTGCCATAAAAGCATCTCTCTCAAAAAAATAAATAATGAAGTTATACAAGACGCATAACTAGCTCATCAGTTAAGGGTCCGCAGCATATAACATTAAATATTCTCGAGATTCATGAAGACCCATATTGTAAATTAGCAAAAAGGACCAAAGTGTGAATACAACATTCTGAGGATATCATTACACGTATGAAGGACCTGCCGAAACCTGAAGCTTACTACTTGCATACTGCAAACATAAACTATTTTGCAAATATAATGCGTATGACTACTGCTGAGCATCTAAGCGCCACTCATAATGCCAATAACGCACAGAAATTTTGTAGGCTGGGGCAAACCGTCAACGAATCAACTCCTTTCTTTAAAAAGTGAACCTGCTCGAGAACTATATGACATGTGAATGTTATGCTACAAATTGTGCAGGATGCCTAAACTTTTTTAAACGTTGATTATATAATGGAGGGTGCGATAATGTCGTCGTGAATAAAACTCAATTTGATAAAAAAAAAAGTGCAAGTGGTCCTCCTTCTTACCTAGATAGCAGGAGCAAGCCAGCACTTAAGGGAGCCAGCAGCGAGCTGAACACGATACTGTCATTCATAATATGTGCAGATATGATTTTTTTGGATAAAGTTTGCAAATGTACAGGGTAACCATATCGTGCTGCCCACGACATTATCATGATCATATCATATTCATGATTATTTTTCATAGTGACAATTATTCCATCAGAAAAAATATGCTACCCTAATGGTTCCTACCGTGACAATATCGAGAATGCGAGTGGAAGCAGTAAACTACAACTAATCATTCTTCTTTAAGGGCCAGTGCGATGATGTACCCCTCCATATTTTTAATTCGAGTTTTTTTTCAAAGAATTAGTTCTATGATGATGATGGTGAGTAGATACGTAGAGTGTGATGACTGCATATAAAGTCATCATCTTGTGCATACCTCGAAATAGTGTTTTTTCTTCTGAATTTTTTCTCCTACACTATGTCACAGAATGTAAAAGGGATCGAAATTGGCATAATGCATAGATAGTATATTCATTAACATTAAGTAATAAATGATTTTGCAGGCGTCTGACCAAATCTCCCACATTTAGTTTCTAATCACAAACGTATGTAGGACCCAGACTGCGAATCACATTTGGGATGGAGCAGATATACAATACGTAGTGGTTCTAGAGCAGGCTATGTTGTGTCGTCCTACATAACTTCTTTTTAAGTAAGGGTCAACATTGCATATTTTTGCAAAAAAATTTTCTGATATGTGATATTTTTACAATGGGATATATATCTGCTGATAATTCATACCGATGAACAATATAGTCATAAAAATTCCAGTATACCTCATTGACAGAATTGATTATGGGGCATTATGAGACCATTGTCTTTAAGAATGGGTTTGGATTTAACGTCAGATTTTCGTCATTATTGAAGAATTTACGAACGTCAATCAACCAGACAAGTTTAGTATCCCATAAAAATTAATTAGTAATAGGTAAATTCCTATTGTTAATTAACTTTATCACAATTTTAGCTACGCATCATAGACAACAGATAACGGAACAGAGGGCGACGATGTGGTGCCGTTAACTCATGTTATGATGGCTGTACTGCCGGAGCCATGTTTTTGACAATACATTTAATACAATTTTACAATCATTTTACATCCACACTCCTTCTCTTTTGTTCCCAAAACAGAAATATGAATGAACAATGAAAATGTTTTTTTTTTCTCACCAAAAACATTGTTCTACCCTGAACATCTTATGTATACGTATTTTCATGAAGAGAGAGCTATATGGTACACAAACAACTACAATCTCTCAATGGGATGGACGATGATGATGATCAGTGATCTGATCACCATCCCTATCATCATCATTTCTGTTGTGCGTGAAATGTTTTGGCTGGTTATGGGTATACCCATGGCAAGGCCGGGAAATGACCTATTATTTTATTGAAAAAAGGGTCATCCTATTTTGTTGATGGCTGAGATCTTCAAAAATCATTTCTCTCTTGAAGATGCTAAAAAATAGAAAAGCCACTTCTTATTTGTCAGGAGCTGCAAAATATGATTACGTACACATGTTGAGATGCGTGATCGGTACAAATCCACAAAATCCATAATGACGCAAAGCCATAATGGAGGAAGATGTGAATGTTTCCTTTCGGCTATAATAGTTAAAATGATATGGAACATTAATCCACGATTTTATTGATGTAATATTTTTGTATATCCGACCGAGTCAGTTTTTTTTCCATTCTTTTCATCACGATTTTTGAAGGAATGAATGTTTAGCAGAGAAACTGTTAAAGAAACTGAAACCATTTTGCAGTAAATTGTAAATGGCACTAACCAGGATAGCCTGCATTTTACTATGTCAACCAGTATTTATGACTGTTTTCTTTTATGTCAATTGCTTATCTATGAAAATGAATCTTGTGGATTTCAGCCAAGGACTGTTATGATAACAACAATTAAACTCTATTTTGATGTAGGCAAACATCAGCTTCGGCGGGAGAATGACATTCACTATATGCCTTTATAATGAAGAAGTGTTCATTCTTGTTTAAGAGCATGATCTAAAAAATAAGAACAAATTCGCAACTAGCGTCTATATGACCATGGACTGTCGGTGGTTAGCTGAACTGCAGCTTGCTATGCACTACAATAAGGTATGAATAATTGAGAATTCGTCACATATATAGTTCTTCATAATATGATCAAGTGGAGTTGTGTGCTGGGGAGTGAGAAAAGGTTGCAAAATGAAAATCAAGATTTGCATCCGAAAGGTTTAGGATCCTTGAAGCGTGCCATGTCATGTCCCATTATTGTGTGAATTGGACACAATGATCTTTAAATGGACAGATGTGTCTTATGTAGATAGACATTTTCCTAAAAATCGTAAGAATGGCCTCTTAGGCTATGTCTTCGTAAGGCTGGCGTTCGATATAAATGCTAAGTTCAGGGTAGCCGTAAGTAATTATGGGGTGGAGGAGCGACTTCGTTCATAGGGTGACGGTCATAGTCATACAAAAATGCGAACGATTATATACTGATTGATTATCACACTAGTCGCAGTTTGTGTAGTGTGTAGCATTTAACTTAATTTCAATCAAGGTGACGTCGAAATGACTAAAACGTATTTATGATGATGACACTGCGCCAATGAATATTTAAAATTTTGATTGAAGCTCGAAATAAGCAAAGGGGAAAGACAAGCCACTTAATGACAGTCATGGGATTGAAGGAGAATATGAATGAGTGTACAATTGAATATGAATTTAGTAATTGAAATTTCAGATTGTATTCTTTAGGATTGAACTAATGGCTTTATTACTTTGACGACATGTATTACATAATATACTTTCTTTAAATTGACATCTACTGCAACTATTTTAAACTGGAATGCTTATTGAATGCACAATTTCTTTTTAAAGATTTATGTATCATCACAATTTGTTGACTGGATTTTTTTACTACTATTATAACTGTTTTTTGGATTGTGTACCTTGGTATATAATGCTATGATTCCCGAAATTATTTAATATGCATGAATATATAAGAAAACACTGAACAAAAGATGAAACATTTTAGGGATTGGGATGATTACATCTGTGTGGTCATCTTCGAAGATTGGGTATGTCTCGAGTCCCTGGGGTAGAATTCGGCCAGCGTTGCAGCAGGGATACGTTTCAACATTTCCTTTGGGAAGATACGGAGGAGTTGCCAGCCAATGTCCAGAGATTCAAACACAGTACGGTTTTCATAATTTCCTGTGAAAGAAAAGCGAAAGAGCGCAATGTATTAGACGATGCCAAGTAGTTGATAAGTAATAAGTTAGTAGAGTATTTATCTTATTGATGTACCTTGGGAAATGAAATTTTTCTCGAATTTTCCCAAAAATTCCAGGTAGAGCAAATCATCTGCTGACAAAGCTTCTTCACCGACGACGGCCTTCATTGCCTGGACATCTTTACCGATGGCATAGCAAGCATACTAGATTGAGAGAAGGAGAAATTTAGGATGATGCTCTGGTTTATGATAATGATAACAGTATGCAACGAGTATTCAACTTGTAGTGCGCCGTAAAATTAGACTTACAAGCTGGTTAGAAACATCAGCGTGATCCTTTCTGGTCATCCCTTCGCCAATAGCGGATTTCATCAAACGACTGAGGGAGGGAAGTACGTTAATTGGAGGATATATTTGCCGATTATGCAGTTGTCGGTCAACATAAATCTGTCCTTCTGTGATGTATCCAGTCAAATCGGGAATAGGATGGGTAATATCTGTAAGAAACAATGGATACATGGAAAATTTAATAACCGTCTCTGGTTCATGGAGTATTTTCAATAAAATTTTGATGCAATTAGATAGAATAGTTTATAATAATAAGTGGTTTACCATCGTTGGGCATAGTAAGAATGGGAATTTGAGTGATAGAACCATTTCTTCCTTCGACACGACCAGCACGCTCATAAATTGTAGCCAAATCCGTGTACATGTAACCTGGGAAACCACGACGTCCAGGGACTTCCTCTCGGGCAGCAGAAACTTCTCGCAACGCTTCAGCATAAGAGCTCATGTCGGTAAGGATAACGAGGACGTGCTTTTCGCATTGATAAGCCAAGAACTCAGCTGCAGTGAGTGCGAGACGAGGGGTAATAATTCTTTCAATTGTTGGGTCATTTGCCAAGTTTAAGAAGAGGCAGACATTGTCCATAGAACCGTTTTCCTCGAAATCCTGCTTGAAAAATCTGGCTGTTTCCATGTTGACACCCATAGCTGCGAATACGATGGCAAAATTATCCTCATGACCATCAAGTACTGATTTTCCGGGAAGTTGTACGAGACCTGCTTGCCTACAGATTTGTGCAGCAATCTAGAAATTGCCATGTCAATGATAAGGAGATCAAGTTAGCTTTACTTTAAGGTTAGTCAAATCTTTCAGGCAGATCCTGTAAGTTACTGCAAAATACATTAAATGATATTTTGTTTTGCAATTGATTAACACTGACCTCGTTATGGGGGAGACCAGCAGCAGAGAAAATTGGAATCTTCTGCCCACGTGCAATTGAGTTCATAACATCAATCGCGGAAATACCCGTTTGGATCATTTCCTCCGGATAAATTCTAGACCATGGATTGATAGGTTGACCTGTTCACAATATTATAACCGAAGTCAATTATGAAAACCAACTCGCCCTTTCTTTGCTTCGGTTCTATATTTTCGTAGTGTTCACATGACTTATACAAACCTTGAATATCCAGATATTCCTCCGCCAAAATTGGAGGTCCCTTATCAATAGGCTTTCCACTTCCATTAAATACCCGTCCCAACATATCTTCGGATACTGGGGACTTCAAAATATCTCCAGTGAACTCGCAAACGGTATTTTTCGCATCGATTCCTGACGTCCCTTCGAAAACCTGGACAACGGCCCTTGAGCCACTGACCTCTAGCACCTGACCAGATCTGGAAGTGCCATCGGGGAGATGGAGATCCACAATCTCAGCAAATTTTGGGAATTTCACGTCGTCCAAAATGACAAGAGGGCCATTGACGCCCGAGACAGTTTTATAAACTATATAAAAAAGGGAGTTACATTAATCCCAACTAATGACTTTATCAAACCTACTCCCCTGACCCCCAAATGAACTGGCATTGAAATGCATCCACGAATCAATCACGCCCATCAACATCATCATACCTAAAAATGCTAATTACAGACCAAACAATGAACAATGGACAATCGCAATTAAACAATTAAAACAGCTTACTCAATCTCGGCTGCGAAATATAATCCCGGGTCACAGCCATCGAGTGCTCATTCCGAGCTTGGTCTACGGAAATGGGACCCATCTTAGTTAATTGTATTGTTTTGAGTATTAAACTTGAACTCGTTCACTTTCTCCTTAAAAAAAACGTTTTTACTCAGTTTTGAATAATTTTTCACTAGATTTCACTATATTATTCTTTCCCACATTTAACCACACACAACGAATTGACTCAAAGTGCAAAGCTTTTCGGTCTCCCCTCAAACCACAAAAGTAGGAGGAAAGGGAAATATCTTTGGGAATTCTGTTTTCTTCCTCAGACAATTAAGCCCTAACTGTAGTTAGTAAATTGTGTTGGAGACGACTGATGATAATAAGGATGAAGGATGAGTGTTGCTCAGCAGATCAGCAGGGGAAGTGTGTGTAGAACAGACAAGGACAAAAATACGCAGAGAACATGAGAGCTTCACATTGCACATATCTCTCTCATATGAAAGCTCTCATAATCCCCATATTGTGTATTTGTATGCCAACGCCCCAGTTGCAATCCATAATCCATAGATGCTTGAGGATGAGCCCAGTAGCATGGAGAAGATGGAGAGATAAACGAGTGGAACTGGAAGGCGTAATGAAATCTCGTTGTTGATGCATGCTACAATTATCTCTATGCGTATGAAGTTTTACTCACAATTAACTTTAACACCCCATCTGACTTATGTAGGACAGGTATTCATTCTCATTTATAGTCTTAACTGCCACATTAAGTATTCCATAAGTTAACAATCATCTTTGTACATTGTGCATGGAGAGGAGTATAAATAAGAGTGCTATGGTATGTAAGAACTGAAGTTAGTTTGTTAGTTAAATGTTCCTCAACTTTGAACTTTCTGTTTCTTTCTAAATGTAATCTGGCTTAATATAAGTGTATGAATGTATTTCATACAGGATGGTTGTTGAGGTGGAAGAATTCATTTGCATCATAAAACACATCTCATGTAAAGAGATGAAATGCATGAAGATGGTTTTATTCTACGACTTTATGGGAGTTTAAAGCTTAATTGAAATTAGCAATGCAAATGGCAGATAGGTTGGAATATCATTATTATTGGTCTTTCGGGCTGAATGCGATTGAGAGGTATTGGCAAAGCGCAAGGGGAGCTTTAGCCAGGCCAGAGGTCTGTAAAATTGTAATCTCTTCATTCATTTTTAGTTTCATGCTAAATACCACCGTATTTATTTAAGTGTGAAGAGTAAAAATACAGCAGGAAAGTGTGAAGGTTTTAATACAAAGTAAGTTATCCACAGATTCTGGTCGATGGTCGTAGATGGTCGTAGGTATATTTAGTTAGTACTTGGCATTAACAGTTGCGTGGAGGCGTAATTTGTTTGGGATCGAGATTTATATTTAACTGTTTACAAAACAGCTTTAGTTTAAGGATAACCGATTTTCACTCATATAAATATGTAGGTGCAGAAGCAAAATGGATGGCTTTTTATACCTTCAATAGCTTCAATTCTAAAAGGCTGACGATGAGTAGATTTTTTTCATACATACTTTCTGACTGGTCAAGTTGGACTTGCTCAGCCATCCATAACTACCCAAAATGTTCTACACTGTTTTAAATGAGGGTTGGGATGCTGGATTTAGGTAGCTATATTTAATCACCAACAGTATAGCGAAAACAGGTATCATCCATGGTCTATAAAGGAATTACAATTACATTAAAAGTTGTAGGTACAAGTTATTCAACTAAAGCTATGAATTTTTCCCACTCTATGCTTTTTTATGTTAAATATTACGCTAGTGGAAATGCTCCTACTGTGCTGTTCTACTGCATGCTAGTAGTTCTAGTATTTCAAGATATAAAATAGAGAATGGACCAGAATGATGATAGAGTTAGTTAATTGTTGACTTTACTGATTCATATCAATATCATCAATCATCATGCAAAATACATCGTGGGCTATACTTAAAATTCATACGAAATAGAAATTTTGGAGGCTGAAACAAGATGAATTATGTTGGATTGGAATACTTGTTGAAAGCGGAAGGAAGGATCCTAAATATTTGAAGATCTGACAATTGTTTTTACGGACTGCTATGGTTAGAAATGCGTTTGCAGACATTGCTATATGGACTACAAGGTCAACAAGGCTGGGCAAAATATCTGTAATTTAAATACAATTTTAATTTGTATTTTGAAAATTTCCCGAAAAGCATTTTGTATTTTATATTCAATTTTGATCCAGCCTTGATCGATATCGATTGAGCTTTTGAGGGGGTAGACTAAGATTTTTTTCCTTTACACAAGGGTAATATGATGCGCTAAGTGGGTACCAATCTTATTATTTATTATCCACGGTATGGTAAGACGGTCTTACTGCCCAATACTTATCTGTTACTTTATGTGGTGATGGATCGTGAGAATCGTACGTTTTTATTTTAGCTTTTTAAGTTTGAAGCTGACTATGCATTATGTAACTTTAGAGTTAGCTGCAACTGAACAAATAAATAAACCAAACAAAGGATCAGGAGATCCATGAAACTGTATTTTGGAGATTATGATAGGTAATATTATCGATTATCGATCGATGATATAGTCATAAATCATTTTTCTGCTTACAATTACAATTTTAGTCATGGTGTAACCAAGCGTAATGAAATGGGATATACGAAGTCGAAATCAGCATGAAAAATGCGTTCCAGCAATATCTTTGAGCTTGCCCAAACTACTCATAGTCGAAAAGTAAAATTTGCAAATTCGCAGTGATTCAATACGTCATTGCGCTCACGGGCGGACCGACCGACAAACTGCGGGATCAAAACCATTATGAAACAGTTTCATAACAAAATTTTTTGCTAACATGACAGGAATTAGGAGTATATGTACATGTCTTTCGCTTTCCTCTCTCAAAATTGGATAAGACAAATATAATTTCTGAGGGGAAGGATGAAACAGTAAGTAACAAACTAACAAGATCTAATACTTGCTGATTGAATACTATAAAGAACGATTAGGTATTGAGTTTTAAATGCATTGCTTGGTAACTATTCAATCAACGTGGCATGCAATGGATGTAAATTTAACTTCACAAACCCGTCGCATGTCCACACCCTGGAAAGTAAATAGAAAATAGCCTCAGTGTAGATAGAACCTTTTTGTATCGATGCTTTTCCCCAGCCATATAAATATTCAGATTTTTTAGATATATATATACTTAATGAAGGTAATTAATTACGATTTGATGACCCGCATAAATGGGATCGCTTTGACAGGACATGGAAATAAAAATATGTATATATCCAGACCAAAGTCCTGTTGCTTACGATGATTTAATGAACGCTTCAACGTTCCACTTTTATTGTCATTACCAATCGGAGCGAATATATGTCATTATACTAATTGTAATTAAATTACTTAATTTTTCTACCTTTAATTTAAAAGTATGAAACACTTCCCTGTAGGTTCCTAGCGGAAAATATCATACCAAAAACAATTCCTAAATTAATGATGATCGCTTCAAAAATACGGCATATATACTGATAATACACATGATGAATGTACAAAACGAACGGTTGTACACAAAAGGGGAAACCAACAATTCCGTTGTTAAAATAGAGCTAAATAATTAATTAAAAAATAAAAATTCAAAATTCTCATCAGTTTACAATTTGAAAGTGCTCGTACACAAAAGTGTGTAGGAGGAATTCAAAATTAGCTTCTTGATTCTCTTACATTTAAAATAGACTATCATCAGTCCACCCCTCCTTGGAGCCAATATTTTTGTAATAATCCGAAAAGTCAACGTAAGGCAACACCCTCCCATTTTCATCTAGGGTCAGTCTATGGTCTGAATTGGTGAGGAGGTCGGAATCTGTGCTGGTTGTTGGTTCTGTACTATTTGTCATTATGCTGCTCCTGTTAGTCAGGTTGGGATTTGCTGTTGCTGGGGTAGGGTCATCACCTAATGTGGCGTTCACAGGCGTTTCATTCCCGCTACTGATGCTATTCTCATCATATCCATAATTGCCCGGCCTGTTATACATCCCGAGACCTTGAGAATGTGAGAAGCGGGAGCCGCCCAAATTTAGCCTATTGGTCTGGGGACTCATTGTGGAGTTGGGTAAAGGAAAGTTAAAGTTTCGAATGAGGAGTGTCATATCCTCCCTCTTGTTTGCTTTGTTTGGCTGTGTATTTTTCATGTAGGTGTCGTGGTGCATTCGGGAGACTTTATCGACAACCGCTTGAGCGACTAAATGGAGGGACGTTTGTGTCTTGAACTCTTCCACGATCATTTGTGCTAAATGAATGTTGACTTGCTCGCTTTCAGTCGCTTCACTAAGGGCCTTGTAAAGGCCATCCGTGAACAATATGAGGAAGCGACAGGACTCGTCCAGTGCAACTCCAGGATGGATTTCTGGCGTGGCGATAACCGGCTCTCCACTTGCGTTCTGAAGTTGCTCAAATTCCCGATATCCCCCTTTGACCAAGTAGTTACCCAAGCACCTTGTATTTATTTGATTACCGAGCCTTCCTGCGCTAATCAGTTTTTGAACATCTAATCCCAACTGTTGTAATCTACATAGTTCATCATCATTTCGGAGGTCGTGGTCCACGCTTAGCTGACCAACGCGGAGAACACCTTCACTATCCGTTCGACAGAGGAGTGCTCTACTGTTCCCCACGTTGGAGACGTAGAGCTTTCCATGGAAAATTAGGACAACGACTGCCGTTGTCCCGGGGGCTACCTCTTGATTCAATCTGCTCAGCATGGGGGAGCACTCAAAATGATGGCGCCCTTGGGGCATGGGCACATCAGCAAGTAGAGAAGTTCGTTCCGCCAATTGATGGCCGATGAAATCGGAAAAGTACTCCTTTTCCACGGAGAGAAACGCTTGGCGCAAAACTTCACGGACGGTCTCCTCCGAACTGTTGTCCAAAAGTTGACCGAGGAGGATTTCCGCGGGCATTTTCTCCTTTGCAAATTTCGCCGCTTTTGTCCCACAATGACCATCAAACAGACCGTAAAGGTAGATACCGCCGTCTTGGATGTGGAAACTTTCATCTTCTGACTCATGGTCGGGGTTCCAATGCCCGTCCCGTTTGTATGACTGGTTTTGGGAGAAGCCAACCCCTATTGAAACATGCAACAATTGAGGAAATAAGATAGAGGATATCAATTATATCCATACCTTTGCTAAGTAACTTTGACATTAATAAGACCTGTCTGTGTGCAAAGTGGGAGATCATCAGTCCACGACGTATCCGTCTCAGGCCCACTTGGCATTGGCATTGATAGATACTCCATGATTGGAAGTCCCATGCCGTGGTTACCCTTCCTTACTTATAAATTTAGCCATGCATAATTTGTCGCACTTTCTCCAACGCCAATTTTACTCCATAATCTCTCTTTCTTCTCACAATTGTATAAATAAACCAGGCACTAGTAATAACAATAACTAATTTAACTGTAATTAGTTCAGCTCATCAACTTTTAAACTTAATCATGCCCCTACCGATTCACTTCATTTACAGTGTACAGAATAACACGCCAATTATTATTTCATGTGTAAAAATTTTATAATCAGACCATTCAGTACTGTATAAAATGGGAGGATTAGATTAAATCAGCTAATTGTGTAATTACCCTTCAGTGTCAAGTGTCCAAATATAATGTTTCAAATAAATTTATCAAGGTTCACCTCCCGTTTCTTAACCAAGTACGAAACTGCAGTGTTTCGCATGCAAGAGCAGTGTACTGTAGCTCATATGTAATGGTCTCATGCTAGGAGTCAATTCAAAACAAGGTAACAACAGCTTTCCATTACCAAGTAAGCAGGTAGGTATTGATATTGGTTTTTATTGCATTGGTCTGCATACCAAACACGATATATCGCTTTTGCGCTGTTTTTTTTTTGGTGCGCTGCGTTATTGCGTATTCCACTTTGCGAGGAAGGAGCCTTGCCTGACTGAAAGCTATATTGCATTTCATAAAGGTTGGATGGATGGAGATATGGAATGAAGGGTTGATGTTTTTTTTTGCTATTACGGGATTCTTCTTTACTTCAGTTTTTGCCTTGGCTTCTCTGTCGATCGATCCAAGAGCAGCCTACTACATGTCATGATCATTTTGGATTAAATCTAGCGAAATAGCTTTGGAGTTTACTACGCCTACTCCGCCAACACGACAACAGTAAAATGGGCTATGTATGGAGTATTATAATATGGAAGTCAAATGGAATGCTTGCGATCAAATGCAATTTAATGATGGTGTGTGAATATTCTGAATGAACCAGATTCTGGAAGGTCGAACGGATATGAACTTAAATGGACGATAAGGGATAATCTACATTTTCGTAGAAAATTATGCATGTCTCATGTTATGCTGGAGGGGACAAATATTGGCCTTCATCAGCTTTGTTGTTTCTGATGGGGAGTAATATAAATTAGATTCCAGTCGAGATGGCAATGACTTGGTGGAAAAATATGGAGGGGTCAAGAGCAGAGCAGAAAGTGGTCAATGCAATATATTTATTTAGGAATTACCTCTAGTCGTGCCATGTTTTCTTGTTAGAAGATGAAAATATGTTGGAAATCACTGACATCCGAATCTCTGGAAATTTATTTGTAATGAGAGAGATAAGGAAAAGTGTAACGAGGATGAGATGGTGGATGATATGAAATATGAAGGTGTAAATATGATGATGGAAGGGAAAATAAATCAAGTCAGTTAACACTTTGGAATAATTATACTTGAAAAGAGTTTATCAGTATGATAAGCGATTTCATAATTTATTTTTACAACGACTCGTTTTTTGTTTGATTACGATAAATAAATCCAAATACTTGTGATCATTTCCATTCGATTCATTCAAAACGCATAATTGCTCATTCATTCATTCATTGCTTGGTAAGGGAACCACTGATGAGGAGAAGTGGTTGCCTGCTGCTGTTGATCATCGCCTGTTGAGGGAACGGTTGGTAGGGCTTCTGGTTGGTCGAAATTTAAGAAATCCCAAATCAAGATGGTGTCGTCATGAGAGCTGCTGACAATCTGGAACTCGTCGAATTGGAGTCGGAATACTCGCCCTGTATGTTTCTGTTGATGAAATTAATGAGAATATTAAATAGTGAGGCAGGTAGTCCATTTATCATATTGCTCCACACCCCCCACTATGCTAATCCATAGTCAATATTGCATTTGTTTACATACAACTAAAGTCCTTAAGCAAAGCGACGAAGCTGGAGCTCTCGGATCTAGGGCTGCTTGCAGATCCCAAACTTTTATTTTTCTACAAAGATTAAATAATTAATTAGTTAAATCATCTGTCAATACTTCCAGGAGAATCTCTGATTAAATTTGAACTTTGCTTTACTAACCCGTCGTAAGCGCCGCTGACAATCCTTTTGTTGTCGAATCTAATACAGCGCACTAATTCTTCATGACCTTCAAGTACTTTCAAACAAGCACCACATTCAATGTCCCATAATCTAGACAAATTAAAAGAAAGCTCCACATTATTATTCAATACCTGCAGCAAGTTACATAAAAACAATCTGTTCTTTATTAACAACTACCAACATAAATTTTAAAAAAAATCAAATTCAAATTAGTGCTATTATTTTCACTAACCGGATTGTATTGTCTGAGCTGCCACTCACAACCAGTCTATCACGATACTGAAGACAAGCAATTCCGCGCTTGTGTCCATTGAGAGTTCTTACAAATTCGCATGAACTTGTATTCCAAACCTAGAAGAATCACACATTATCATGATAATTACACATTATACATATGTTCAGTTAAATATCAGATGGGAATCTGGGAATGTAAGGAAATACAAGTGCTTAACATCAATTGAAACTTGCCTTGATAGTCCTATCCCCTGACGCTGAAACAATATATTTTTCATCGAAATCTACAACATTAACTGCTGCCCGATGGCCAACTAGTACTCGGTGGAGGTTTATATCAGTCGCTGAATTCATATCCCACACCGCAATACTGCGATCCTGCAAAGATGATGAAAATTAAACAAGTGCATTAGTTTAAATATTAACACTTAAAATTCTTTGATATATAATCATTATATGTACTGTATATTTTGGTTTCTAACCTTTGAACAAGTCACCATCATTCCGTTGTTAAAACGAAGATGCAGAACGGCTTCACAATGGTGAATAAGAGTGTTGACCATTTCTCCTGTTTTTACATCCCAAACACGTACTGTTGAATCACTAGACCCACTGATAATGACTTTCTCATCGTACTGCAGGCACAGAACAGACCCTGTATGCCCGGTAAGTACCTGTAATACAAACATTAACGGTTAATTGTATGAACATTTGTGATACACGGAAAGATTTAACTCCAAAAAAATATTTTTCACGTAGTATACGGACTATTGTCTTTTCACATACCTTCGTACACTGTAACGTCTGTCTGTCCCATATTTTGATAGTGTTATCACGGAGTCCGGAAACAATTTTCGAGTCATCATACTGTAGACAGTAAACCCCTTTGGAATTTTCGGAACGGCAATTGATTAATTGAAGGTTTGGATCACCTTTCAACCAGTTGTTTTCGATATTCTGTTATTAGGACAAAATTATAAATCTTTAGCTACCTTCCACTAAAAAACGTATTAATACTAGGCTGTTAATACCACAAATGGCAACACAATTAGTGCAATATGTCACTCACCTGAATATCTTGTATAATTCGTGGGTATAAGCTACGGTAGAAACTGTTTTCAGGATGCGAGGAGCCAGGGCGTGGTTTGAATAAATGGTGGATCCTGCATAACATAAAAGTTTCACGTCAATTACTTTTTACGGTTTTTCGAAAAAATTATAATGCTAAATAAAATTGAGAATTAAAAAAAAATACTCCGTACCAGCCCCTGCGCTCAGCAAGTCCCCTCCAAAGGGTATCAGTTCGTACTTTGCGTTCAATGAGTTTCTTCCATAGCATAGCGTCCGAGATCACTCTGTTCCATTCTTTGCATACGAGTTCAGCGGCACACAATGACTTAGCGTCAAGGTAGGATAATATGTTTTCGGCGATATGATCTAAACCTTTTTCTGCAAATTTAAAACAATAATGCACACATTACAAGTTTGCCCAAGCTATTGTTCGATATCTACAAACGTTTGTTTCTGGATCGTCTCAATCATCAAATTTCTTACTCGGTAGTAGGGTAATGAAATCTCTTTGAAGCATTGGTGTTAGGAACTCGTTAATTTGTCCATGTTGGTAATGACAGACTCTGAGGAGTAGATTTTCTATATAATCTATCTGTTCTCCTTCAGTCCATCCATCAAACATTGTCAGATTGCGTTCTTTCTCTGCCAAGTAAGCCTCACTCAGCTCACGCCGAGGTGACTCCTCAGGCATCTCCTCCATCCTGGTGATACTGAATTCGTCCGCCGTATCCTACAAATACGTAATCAACATTTAACCTTAAGAGAGACATAAAAGTAGTTATGATTCAATCCCAACAATAAAAATACACACAATACACTATTAAATTATATAGTCTGCTCTGTGTACACACAAGATTGCGTATGGGTTTAAATCAAGTTATTCTGTTTGCATAAAGTAAAGAACTGAAGCATCAAACGTAACAAAAATGTCGTGTGTCATCACAGTCGTTAAAACTTGAGTGAACTAATCGTTAAAGTATGCATGTGTGTGTTATAGCGGTCCAAATTACACTGAAGATTTCATTTAAATTTTGAAAAAAGTTACAAAAATTACTTACGACAATGATGCTGATTTATATGTAATGCTGATAGCAGAAGTTTCAATACTATTTAATTTGAGAAAGTTTTTTTGTAGCGGAATACAATTTGCAGTAATACCATTGAACTGATTCACTTGAAAACAATTGTCTGTTTATGATTCTTTTTTAATGTCTATTGTCCATCTCCATAGTTCCTCTTCCAAGAATGGATGATTGCGCATACGAGAAGTTTGCAGTTAAATTTAATGTTCCAATTATAATATCCTTTAATCAATCCACGTCAGCTCATGAACAAAACTTTTCCGAAAATGACGCCCATGGTTCAGCGAGCAATTCTGACTACTTCATTACGATAGCACAATTTAACGACTGCAAATACTGCAATGTTGCTAGTTTGAGATGAGAGGTGGGCGAAATACAGCGAACTAACTTAATTATTCATCATTTTCAACGTACATATAAATAAAACCGTGCTTCCTCATAATCCTCATCGTTCAAAACGAACCCGAACCAAACATCGCTCCCGATCCCGGCCATCAGTGATCTCAAATGATCCCGAAAAATTGACGGAGTCACAGCGTCCTCCTGATGAGCACCGTTCCCCCTTTCCGCCAGCTTTCACCTACAATCAAAACAAAAGAGTCAAGTCAGATGCATAAATCAAACACACCAAAATTAAATGCACTAACTAAATGCATGCAACTCTTCGTTGTAGCACCATCACTGCTGACTTTAAATAGGTTTCACTATAAAAATACTCCACTTTACCAATATACCAGTTTTGCTCCCAAATTCCAACGATCCCAAGAATAGTTAAGTCACCGGAACCGATCCCCTTGGACTGGTGACGCTGCTCTTCTGACGGGACTATGGCTCTCCACAACTTTTAACTATTTAGTTAAATAATCTTATTATTTTGTATGTATAATTATGAAGCTCTGGGCTCCCTTGTTCTCTATCTGTTCTCTTTCTTCCTAGCTGGCTGCCATCATAGCCATTGCCCCAAAGTGCTCCCTGTTCGTCCTGTATCTCTCTATCTCTCTATTCATTTCTAGCCTCCTTCTCTCCGTCTTCCTCTCTCGCTTACTGTCGTCCTCTCCTGTCGTCCTCCAATCCCCAGTTCTTCAGCTAGTGTTCGTTATATGCGTACAGAGAAGGAGGGACAGACACGGTGGATGGTGGAGAACAGAGTCAAATCCACTGATATGTTATGTTATGTAGTTGCTCAGACTTAGCCCATGTATGAAAAAAAACACCTCCGTTCTCCTTCTTGCTATATATTTCTAGCCAGAATAACCACTGGCTGAGGGATAAAGGTTTTTTATTTTACATAATAATAGGAGGAATGCTACGTCCACACCTCTCAATACTGTTGGGTTTATATCATTAGCGGTATTCAAATCCAACATGTATGGTAAGTAACTACGTTCAAAAAACATTTTTATTACCAGCGCAGCGCTGCGAGCTTCTGAGGAGAGGATGACGATGCAATGTAGTAATTTCTATTGCAATGTTATTTATCAGGAGGAAAAGTGCATCTCGTCAGCTTTTCACACAGGCAGGCTTGAAATCCTGATTTAGGCTTTATGCTCATGCTCACACCTACTCGCTGTAGTGGTGTTGAGCTGCTCAGAGAACAGTATTGCACATAGCCATTAATGATAGAGGAGAATGAGAATGCGTAATCGTCATATAATGTAAAGGAGGGAGAGAACCATATCTCTCATCTCATCTCGATTATGACACGAAATACGGACAAGAGCAGACTTGCTTTTTTCCTTCGAAAAAATGAGCATAAGGTGGAGAAGGGAATAAACTGGTATGTAAAGGGAAAGAGAGCTAGCATTGATCAATTAGCAGGTGTGGGAGTGGGATTAACTGGAGTCATTCGAGTCATTCGGACCAATCAAGATCTGGTGGGTTAAATTTGCATTTTATGGTAACTCGGTTAATTTAGGGATCCGCTGAGCTATATTTATGACGAGTGGGTGGTGTGCTGGATGGATTGGAGAAAGTCGACAGCCATTGGCAAAGAGACTTTCTAGTTCAAGGGCATCCATGTGGGATTTGCTGACGTGAAGATTGCACAATTATAGAAGGAATGGAATAGAAGGATGCAATTAAGCTAATGAGCGAAATCTTGGGAAGATTGGAACCACTTGAGGAATGACGCGATTGAAAGGTTCACTATAATATCCCCCCATTTCACTTGCCCCTCCTACAGTTGCCCCTACTCGATTTCCCCCATCCTTCATTTGCCCTTTATTTAA
>JAQGAH010000232.1:0-57996 GCA_034696885.1 Lepidocyrtus paradoxus | reverse complement strand
GTGGTGAGACGACCAGCCACTAGGGCTGCTGCAAGTTCAATTATTATGATGTAGAGGGCGAGACTTCCGTTGTATAAATATATCTGCTATGCAGGGCTGTGCAAAATACAAATTCATCATATTTCTGTCGATTATTTCCTCTTCCTTATATACACGTTCAAAATACGCTTTATCAATGCTTTAAGCTAAAGTTATAAACATACTTTCCCCGTTACAGATATTTCAGTTTTTCTTCAGTAATTTATATTTTATGCAAGAACTAGCATGTCCAAAATAAATCAATTATAGTTTACAGATTTAATAAGTTCTTTAAATTGACAACCTACAAATATTTGGAAACTTGTATTTTGCATTTTGAAACCGAATGAGAAAACAAGTATTTCGATTCCACTGATGTATTTTTTACCTTTTGCATTTTATATTTTGAATAAAGTATCTTGCCCATCCTTGTAACTGAACGTGAGCTACCGGATGTCGTTGCATGTTCGGAAACAACTGTACATTTAAAATATATTTGCAACATTGCTTAATACGATGATGATCAAGTTTGTGTATTCTGTGGTCTCTCTCTGTCTATCGTTCTCCTTTTTCGAAAATAAAAACACAACTTCTCAACTAAAGTACAGCTCTTTGTTCCTCCAACCCTCCGCGTATTCCGCTTCCACTCCACAAGCAAACCGTGTGAGTGTGCTCCGCCAAGCTAAGCATTTAGTTTTTGAAATCGTCGTCCTTTTTTTACTCATGATCTGGTATTGTATGACTTGGGTCTCCTCCTCCCACCTCCCTTTCTCTCTCTTATCATTCACCTTGTACTTCTACTTCAGCTGTTTTCCTTCTAAACTGCTTATCCTTCTCCATTTTTGCTACAGTTTGGAGGAGACCAAGAAGCAATTGGAGCTAAATCAATGAAGGATAATTTTTTTTTATAAATCAGTACTAAACCTCATCTCATCTCTTGTTTTCCTCCGGAATTAAAAAACATCCTATATATACTTCGTATAAATGTGTAGGCGGAGGAGTGAATTCTCATTTTCATGTATAATGATCAAGACGGAGGACTCCTCCAACTCATAATAGCATAATACTCCTCTAGCATAATATCATAGTGGAAACTGAAAATAGGGATAGAACAACGGACTATGGTTCCTCCAATAGCATATTTATTATATAATATTGAATATAATCATATTGTAATATAAAACTGCAGGATTTTTTAAAGAATCATCGTTTTTTTTCGTCTTGGTGGATTCGTCTTCCCTGAATTATATAAGCGCTTCCATGCATTTGTTATCATCAGTTTTATCATATTATACTTGCCTGTTCTCATACATTTTCGTTTTTCGCTAGTCCTTTTCAAACACTTGAATGGATTGGCTTTCAAAGGAACTGGAAATGTGAAACTTTGGGGAAATTGTGTGGAGTCATTGTTAATATTTGTGGTGAAGTAATAATAAGTGTGAAATTGCAATTATTGACTTCTTTGGCCGTGCGCGTTGGAGTCTGATGTAGGGAGAAATTTAGAGTTGGAGAAAGGAGTTCGCAAAAAGTAGAACGTTTTTTTTGGGGGGAAATTATCTAGATAATTGTTTTGAATAAGGTTAATTACATCACAAGTGTGAGATTATGTCATCTCCGAAGGAATTCCACTTTGATGCAGTTTACCCCGAGCCCCTTAGCCGACTTCGAAGGGGCCATGGTCACACTCATGGAATGGGAGGATTGGTTACCTCATCTGAGGCTGGTACACCTACGGCAGCCTCTTATAGAAGGGCTGTGAAAAAGCAGAGGATGAATCGAGGCTGTGCAGGACGTTTTCGAACGCAGCCAGTCACCTTCCAGGAAATAAAGGTTCTTTTTGTATTTCGTAAAAAGGGGTTCTAATTGGCTAATTATAAAATTGTTTCTTAAATGAATTGAAATTTGGTGTAGGAAGTGGACGAAGAGAATGTACCAGAGATAGAGGCAGATCTAAGTTCCTCCTTAGGAGGGAAGGGCGTTGCGGCTGGAGGTGCTTCCCGTTCTGAATCCGATTTGAAGGCAAGATTCGAGCTATTCTATAAATCCATCAATGATCCGAATCTAGTTGGAGATGGTAATGTGGTCAGAAGTCCGCCAATTGCCATTTCCTTCCCAGTGTGCCCAATACACTCGGGGGCCACAGCCTCCCCTCTTTGTCAAGCAACTTGCTTCCCCCAAAAGAGCGTGGGGATTGAGGCAACTGAGGATAGCCCAGACTTGATTTTCCCTTCCGCAACTTCCAGTAACAACTCAGAGACGGGAGGAGTGGACTCTTCTACGTCTTCCGCAGCTACCACGACACCATCCACGCCCGCAGCCGCAACCGCAAATCCCTTAATGGCTAATATTGCAGTGATCGGGGCAAGAAGTAGACAGTCATTTTAAAAGCAAATCTTACACGTCTTTGTTTGAACCCCCGCACCTTTTTATTGTACTAACGTTAACGGTTAAACTATGCAAATCACAAAGTATTTTAGAACGAGATTACCCCTTGGCTTCCATTTCACTTTTTACCATGTCAATTGTGAATTCATTTCATACACCTTCATGACAATTTACAGAGGTTCGTGTGTTTATTACCGACGAGTGAAAAATTGTTGAATGGCTAAATGAAAATTATCTTTATTTAATGTCATCAATGATATATATCATGTATAATTTTACGTTATCATACCGTACCTCATCATTCATATAGTAATTTTCCACAGAATGTTTAGTAGGCTATAGCTATAGCTAAATCACAAAAACAGTTAATCACAGATAGTTTAAAATGAAAATGTCTATATTATTATGTTGTGTTAATTATGTATTACTTGTTACGTATTTATCATAAATTATGATAATTTTGAGTTATTCTGCTTTTACCTTGCAGCCTGTAGAACTTCCCTAAAACATTTTGCGCTGATAGGGATTGTTCTCTATCCTATTTACCTAAATACCTAAATGCACTTTTAGGTAAACTCTGAAAGCAATATTAATGTAATTTTATTCCTAAGTTAATGTCACCTAGTATAATGATTTCCTATCTCGCATCCGTTTCCTCTGCCGACGAAAGTGGATTTAAATGAGATGCGTATTAATTGGGGTGTGAAATGGAGTTGAGTTGGATGATTAAAGCTCAGAACTTTGAAGGTACGGTGCTACGTTTGTTTCGATAGGGATGTGCTAAATAGATATGAGCGTGTGGGGATTTTATGGGGCTCGACTCTTAAATAAAGTATTAAATTTGCAATTTACGAGTTTTTGAGGGCGCTTGCTTGGAAAGGGTCACAGTATATATTGAATTGTTTTATTTTATATTATATTATGATTTTTAAAATTGGGGATCAGTCATGTTGGTTGAAAGATGGTTTCCGGTCGCTCTTGTTTATATAAAGTTGACTGAAATTATCTGAAATTTTGAATCTGAATTGAGTTTGAAACTTGTGCTTTACTATTACTGTTTGTACCTACAGACTTCAACTGCCTTGTTGTATCAAGTAAACTGTAAAACAACTTTTGTCTACCATTTATAGTTGTTAAAAGATAAAAAGTTGTTATTTATGGTATGTAAATACCTAGGCTTTTAAATATAGAGTTGGGTTTCTTGGAGCGGTATTGTAATGGACCTATACATATTAAAAATCATTCTACTCTGAAGAATTCTGATGGATCCAGAAAATGTGGATTGATTTTTGTTCCTTTTGGGTCCTACGAGCTTAGCTGAGGTAAGGTGAAATCAAATATTATTGATTGCAAAGATTTGAGTAAAGAAAATGCCTATGCATGTACTACTGGAATCTTGGAAATCTCTATGACTATGAAATAAATACATATATAGTTAATAATATCAAATCATTTAAATAAGTATGTTATACGTTATTATGCCATGTATGTACATGCAATTTTTTTAACGATTTATTTCCACACTCCGGTTCCGGTATCATGTCGTAAGGTTGAGAAAACAGTTTAAATTTGCAAGTTTACAAATATTTATATAGATAGAATATTGAGAATTCGAAGAGTGAGACTTTTTTTACACCGTCATGGTTTGCCCCTGACTTTCCTCTCTTCTGCCCTAGATTTCTCTTGCTTGCCGAGAGAAAAACGCATAAATACATATGTGCATAAAATACAATTCATAATTGGATAACTGCCACAATGGATGTTTTGTAAATACTCCAGACATGTTTCTACTCTAATTAATACCCAGTTTTAATTATAAAAAAAATTGTATACTATTGTGTTACATACAGCAATTCAGTCATAGCATGGAAATTGCCCTTTTCCCAGTAACGATGGGATGCTTCTGAGAGTTCTGAGATTGATATAAATGTATGCAAAATTAAAATTCGAAAAGTGATAAAGCAGTATATGTATAGCAGCAAATGATTCCATTGTCATTGTTCGTAAAGTCCGTTTTTTAGTGTGGTGCAGCGGTAACATCGCAAGCAAAAAATTGCATACTACCAACAAAGCCATCTACACGTCAACGAATTGCCTTCACGAACCAATCCGAGCGGTGCTGATGTTATACGTTACCGTAATAACTTTAATAATATGCAAGGAAGAGCTAGCTTTTCTGCTGGCTTTGTTGCGCTTTCATACTTACTAAAACATGAGAAATTTCCCTTGTGCGATATCAATTTTTTTAAAAGCCATCTCTAAATTGCACTATGTTATGAGTAAGCTAACCAGTTCAACTTACCAACATTCAAATGCAAAAATATAAAAGGGGAGTTTGCATACTGAGACCGTGAACGAACGCTGCGCGTACTATAACAAGAGCTTGCAGCGTAGCATCCATACCATTATATGTACGCAAGGGGCTATTCTTATACTACGGTATCACAATGACGGGAACAGTTTTTCCTTTTAATTCAATTACTGATCCATTAAAAAACGACTTTTTCACCGGAGAAAGCCACTGGGATGAGTTAGTTGATATGAAACAGACCCTGAAAGCGAATACGTAATACATAGACAGTCCCTGAATTGCTGCAAAGTCTGATATGATGATAGGATGATTTACTTTGAAATGGGTAGAAGCAATGTTGAGCAATACATATTACTTATCAACAGAACAGGATCAGATGAGCCAGTATCCCTCCAACAACACACATAGCACGACGATCATATGAAAGGAGAACCCGATCGAGTCAGCAAGAAGGATGTCCTAAACACTAAAAGCAAGAAGCAATTTGTTTTCAATTTTTTTTTGAAAAGGTAGCTTGTTTCTATGTGGAAAAAATGATTACAAGAACACGAAATTAACTAAAGTAGTGAGTGATTAGGGGACGGAAGGGAAGAGGCTGGAAATGACGTTTCCAGTTATATAGCTGCTTTAAAAGTGTCACTGGTGATCTCTGGGCTTGACACTTTTGCGGCTGTAAGTTTGGAGTGATTGGAGATTGGGGGTGGTACACGCAAAAGTTAAATTTCAAACGACAATTAGAGATGACGCAACCGCAATACTAATCATGAATCCTGGAGTTCCAAATAATCAATTCTGAAGCTCTCAAGACGTGGTTGTACATTGGCTAAATTGGTTGGATTAGACATTGTAGCTCAAAATACGCACATTAATTGAATACTGAAGTTGCTTGTGCCATTCAACTCTCAACTCTAAATTTCCAGGGAAAATAAAAGTGGAAAGGGGCGAAAAAGGATCTTTAAAAATTTATAAGGTACAGTCAAAAGTTCATTTCATTATCTTAAATATGACAATTATTCTATAGTTAGTTGTTAGTCATTAGCTGTATGTCATACAGCAAAAAAAACTGGGGTTATTATAAATCAACATTTAAAATTCTCGTCATCACGCAAGAAGCATTATTAAACCTTAACATGATGAAGTGCATTAAAAATCTTAAAATTGCATTAGCTATCCAAGCTACATCATGTCATATTTATATTTAACGAGAGGGTTTACCGATAATTAGGAGAAGGATCAAAACAAAAAAAAAGTTTTCTTTTCATCTCTGCATGAGCATGAGTTCCATTCAAACTTTTTATGCAGCCCAGTCATTTGTATTGATTCTTATCACAAAATTCATAGGAATTGATAGTCGACCAATGTTTTTCTGACCAGCGCTGCAGCGCTCTCGCACATTTATCATTTAACGTTACAGTTACGTTTTCCCTTGCAAAGTTACATAAAAACAAACGTCGATGTGCTGCAGCGATCTTGTCATATGGCAATCCGATGGTATTATTGCATCATCATCTTTTGTTCGTTGTTTTTCGTTATCCCTTCTTCTGGGGCTTTTGAATCTAAATGCGAGTACCTCAAAAAGGAATGTAAGTAACTTGAGGCGAGAAAAGGGCTTCCCTCAAACTTCCGAAGCAAATGGGACAATGCATGCGTAACTGATTCACAATTGGAACAACAATCAGTTTCCTTTTTTCTCGCTGGTGCCTCAAACAAGGTATATATTGGACTATTTCTTATCATCCCTTCTGGTCGATGGTCCTTACAATTACTTTGCTGAGGCCCTGTCATCCTTTATCACGAGAGTGAGAGTTGCGTAACGCACAATTGTTACATTAATACATTATCTAGCCTGACGAGACAACCAGCCTTAGACTGTATATTTGATGGTGGATTGCAGTTAACAAATTGCAATCTTTATACAATTCTAACGTTACTATAGTCTTATATATACTGCTCTCGGTGCGATTTGTACCTAATTATTTATTGAGTACTACACACTTGTTTAATATTTTCCCCCTTTAATGGATGGGACAGTGATAATTTGGATGGTTGAAGTGAGTTACACATTGTGCAGCGACTGGTGTACAGAGAGAGTTGCAACTAAATTGTTGCAGTCTTCATTATTAAAACATTGAGTATAAGGCTATGCATTTTAGATGATGTATTTAGGCATGAGTATGTTCATATCTATGCAGAGGGACATTTTTTAACAATCTTCTTTGTCCTGTCCTCCTAGTCCTATTTCTAAATAATTTAATTGTGCATTAGGTGTAGAATGTAGAAACTGAGTGGAATCACGCGACAAAATAATAATGCAAAGAGCTCTGACTCTGCATTATATTTATTGTTTTGTCCCTCATGCCTCATACCCTCATACCAAAAAGGCAAAAAGTATAAATATAGCAACTGTTCCATTATACTTTTTTTTATCGATTCACTTACCATTGAGTTATCTTATTGCTAGGCCAATGTCAAATTTTGGTAGTATGTTTGTACTCTGTACTCACGAGAGAGATTACTGTGATAATATTATAGTACCGATTGTTGAAGGGAACGAGGAGCAAACAATGTCAAATGTATTTATGGAATGCTTCTCTATTGCATTTAGCAGACAAGCATGACAACAATTGTAAAGTTTGGAATGGTGAATGGCAATGAAAATTGGTATAACCGCAGTCCACAGCATGTCCACATACTGGCAAAAGTTATTGTCAGTTTAGGTACCTTTAACCTATTGTGGCGATTCATCTTTAGTCGGCTGTTGAATTTATAATTTATTATGCTAATTTATTTCGGATTGATTACGATTGCTCAAAATGGGTGAAAATGTAAAAAAGAAAGGGTTTAGTAGCTTCTCAGCTAATGTGGAATAGTTATGGTTAGATGGCTTTAGGATTTAGGACGATCTGTTTTTAATTGTTAAATCAGCGGCCCCAATGCAAAATTGCAAGCCTCATCCTAATCCTATTGCTAAATTGCTACCCACGTATATGGTATGGTTTTTTAGACTGGGATAGACAGTTTGATGCCTCTTTATATCTCCATCATGAACAGAGTGCACCGTCCAAGGTCACCCATTCATTTCACATGAAGTGTATCGTCAGAGCTTATGATGAGCTGGCGTCTTTTTTTTTAATTTGAGATTTTTCATGTACTATTGTAATGCTTGCTTCCACCTATTTAAGATTGTAAAATAGAATGCTAAACAGGAATCTATGAATCATGCAGATTGCTTCATTTTGGAACTTTTTGAAGTCAAGATATTTTGTACCAAGTTCTAGATGGCCCGTCTTGAAACATTGAGGAGAGATGAATGTTTTATCCTTGTGGATTCCTAAATTGAATCACGACGAAATTTAGACAAAATTAAGAGCGTGGTAATGTGATTTATACAAGCGCATATAGACTATGCTTAGGGTATAGTTAAAAGTATCAATCATTTTGGATACTTCTAACCTAACCTATCAAGTAGTATCTATTTCATATGCCAGGTTTTGATATGTATACTATTTTCTTCTGATTTTAAGATGGGATGGGCGTGGGCGTTGTTACTTAGTTTGCATTTTTTTGGACTTTTAATAAACTTGATCGGTCAGTAATGGCAATTCAATTCTTTCTTGGAAGTTGGAACTGGAGGGGGAAACTTGTTGTTAGGCGTTATCTGTAGTAGAGTCAGAGTGTCGACTGCTGATGTCATAAATTAAGTCTACGTGGAACTTTTATTTATGCAGTATATGTACCAGTAACAAATGATTGAATGATTCTCTCTGACCTGAAACTTATTCCAGCTGTAAAGGGCAGAACACATATGGATGGTTTCCCTTTCCAGCATCGCAAATCATTTTTGCTAAATGCGAATGTTCATAGTTCATGGATATAGTTTGTTATGTATACATTCATTCATTCAATTCATACGTTTAATTGAAAAGTAACTGATGTGCATCTTCATCGGTACTATGAACCTGGGAATATTGACATTAAACTTTCGCTAGTTTCACTAATCTGTTGATTTTATGGAGTTTGGTGATGATGCCGACAGGTTTCATTTCCACAGTATTTGCGCATGTCATGTTTGTTATGCACGTATGTTATGTCATCTAATATTTGGACTCAATTACTGATTACAGTGATTATGACGAGTACTAATGACAAGTTCAGCATGATATGGAATATTCAATTTTATATAAATCTCTGATGTGCTGGGGCACTCTGAGAATCGTAGTAATAAAAAGGGCGAATTAATCATTTTGGAATTAAATGATGCATCAGGATTAAATCAGCAAATCACATGAGAGATAAGATAAGCAGGCAAAGCAGGAACAGAAAATAAATGTACTTATATTTTAAACGTTTAATTAATAAGACAAGGGAAGAATAGCTATAGGAGAGTAAAAACCAGCAAGCTAATTTTTGCATCAACAAACTGATGGTTTTAAACAGCTTATATATGTATATATGATTGCATTAAACGTACGTCCATAATATTTAGTACTTAATGCAATATGATATGGTCCAATGACCTTTTCCTCTCTTGAAACAAGTAGTTCTTTAATCAGCTTATGTGTTCCGTTTAATCATTTATAACATTTGGATCCCAGCGATTTCATATCCATATCACATGATCAACTAGGCCTATGCTAGATAGGTGAATAACTTGGTTCAGCTGTAATCTACACGGTGAATATTTATTGCAACCCGGGATTTATATTTTGATATTTTCTCATGGCATTATAAAAAACCGGTGTGATGGATGTTAGATGTCCCATTTTAGAAACGTTCGATGGGTTTTGCTCTCCTATAATTCGTAATTGTGTGAGTAAGGCGGATTATATGGCAAATAGCAACACCCTCCAAAACAGCTTTCGAGCTTTCGTGACGGTGATGTTGTAGTTTTTGCCTGATGCTATGTTTTGCTATGTTTTCCCTCTTTATCTGCCAAAGATAAGCATTGCATGCGCACTGATCGATACTTGAGCTTGTGATGCTTAGAAGGAAAACAAAATACTTGGCAGGGCAAACGGAACAAAGTGTGATTTGGAGTTGCAATTATAAAGTGGCATTCAAATCCAATGACAAGATTCGGTTCCGTTGCTCAATTTCCGATCGTCCTTTGTCGGGCGCTAACTTTTAACGCAATTTTACGTTCATTTGTTAATACAATAGAATACGGAGGAGTTAGAATGACAAATGATGTGAGGAGGAAAAGTCGCTAAAAAGTTATGTGCATTAGAAGTGTATTCAAGATGGCTATAGTTGCCAAAAATGAACACATGATTGTATGTTTTATACCACAGACTTAAGGAATGATCAGTTGATTGCAGATCCCTAAAAATATTTACTTCATTGTGCTAATAAATGTATAAGCACCAGATAGCATGCCTATTTATCTCGATTCCTCCAAAAAAATATATAGTTAAAGACGCTATTTTTTGCAATAATTGTATTTTTGCTGTAATTTTCTTTAACGTAATAAGTATGTAGGTAGCAGCTGTTGATTGTATACGGCCACATAAATTAGGTTCAATCTCCTGAAGATAGCCGAAACTAAATTACCCAAAAAGAAATTTAACCAACTTAAGCCTTCTCAATTTAAAAAAAATGCCCAATGTTCAAACGTTAACCTCTCAATTGAATAAATTTGCCCAGAGCGGTTTTTTCCGAAAGTGATAGAAAAATGCTATATAGGCAATTGTTAAATCAAACAAGCAATTGTCTCGCATGTTAAATCAGATGACAAGCGTAATTCCATAAAGTAAAACTGATCATGATCCCATTTCTCCAAAGGTAAAACTAAATTATTAAAACTTGTGAAGGAAAAGTTAAATAAATAATAGATAAATTCCGTATTACTAAAATGCTAGGTTCAAATTTGGGCAAGATTATGAATTGAGAGGATTTCTTAATTCGACAATTTTCTATTTAGGAATTTTTTGTCAATTAATTTTTAGTCGGCAAACAACCGAATTGTGGATAATATCTTCCTCATTGGGCAATTTTTGTATGAGACTAATTTCTCAGCAGGCAATTTTCTTATTGGGGAGTATTTTTGGCAATTTTATTTAGACAATCTTCCCAACTCGAACATATTCTTGCAAAGGTATACCAAAGTATTAGCTTACATTACATTCACTTTACTTTCTGAATGGCATGAATGGATCATTAATTATTGCTATAATTATTTCAAGTTTCCTGTTTTGTCTCTTCAAGAATTACGTGTTTTACAAATTACAACTGTATAGCAGGTGAGACATGTTACATAATTGCATTGTTTCTTGCAACTATTATAACAGTAGTCGTACGATAAAAATGCGCATGTAAACTTTTGGGGTTGAGTTAAAGATGAATGTCTTGCTTTACTTGGAATTGGAAATTGAGGATTTTTATTGCACTTGATGATGCTGTAAACTGCCATTTAAAGTTTAGCGTTAATTTTGTACATAATGCACCTCAGCTAGTGAGTACCTATGACTATATTAGTATGTAAAGTAGCTCGTGCGCTAATTCACTTTTGATTAAATTAAGTTGGGCGATAGCAAGAATGCGTGTGGAGACATAGCTAGCTTAAATGGCATAGTAGTAGTAGTTAGTGGATGGATAGCCTAACTAGCCTAATTCTAACTTTTAATGGAGGTGGATTAGTTGGAATGAAAAAAAGTCAGATGAAGGAATTGGCAGTGTGCCAAAAAAAACTGTGGACGTAACACTGCTCATGTTGTTGTTGATGATGGGAGGTGGTGTATATGGTTCGGGTGCAGTTAGATCATTCATATGAGCGTTGTATTGAGGTTTTCTTATTTTCCTCTCCTGTTTTTTTTTTGTAGAAATCAGCCAACTTTGTTATTAGGCTCGAGATGCATCCTTCGTATTTACATATAGTAAATACCTACAGCTAATTATTCCTATTTTGATTTTGCATAAGGGGAGTAGAATGTACAGCTGTTAAGCTGAAAATATCGTCACCAGTATCCTTGAACAGTGTCAAGAGGTGTTTGGAGTGAAAACAAGGTAAAAATCTGCTAATATTTAGGTTTGAAAAGGTTTTAGTTTTCATAACTTTTGCGTTTTGGTGTTCATATTATGATAATGGTATTCTATATGAATTTATTTCTGTCACTTTATGTGCAAGTAAAATAAATATACTTTGATTTACTTTGATGATTTATTTAAACCCTTTGGTAAATACTTTAAAGTGTTTTTTTTTATTTCGTTTTGCAGATTAGCAGACGAAATTCGGTGAAGAAGGAGCAGAGAAGATGGATTCTTTTCTGAGTCTTTTCGCTCCACACAGCCCTGACGAGCCCCCATCGTCAGGTGGTCTTCTTGCGGTGGACTTATCATTGGGGAACGAGATCTCAGGCAATGCTGGAATGAAGGAGTGTGACACTCCACCACCCGATAACTTTATCAAACATTTGCCACCCGAGCCTCAAATAGGGAATATTGAGTACAAGCTGAAGTTGGTGAATCCAACCCGGCAGCGTTTTGAGCATTTGGTGACTCAGATGAAATGGCGACTGAGGGAAGGTCAGGGTGAAGCTATCTACGAGATTGGCGTCGAGGATTCTGGACATTTGAGGGGTCTTAATGATGAGGAGATGGCTTCCAGTTTGAGGACTTTGAATGATATGGCGAAGCGACTCGGGGCGTCTACTTCCGTTCTCCGTACTACCATTGTACCTGGACCAGAGAATGAGCTGGTTGGAAATAAAAACAAGAAGACTCGAATAGTTTCTGAAGTACTAGTTCGTAAACTCCCAGAAGACTCGGCAAGCATTGATGTTCGTGTGGCTGTGATGGGGAATGCAGATGCTGGAAAGTCCACCTTACTGGGAGTAATCACTCAAGGGGAGCTAGACGATGGAAGGGGAAGGGCGAGATTGAATATGTTTCGCCATCTCCATGAAGTTCAATCCGGGAGGACGTCATCCATTAGTCATGAAATTGTCGGATTTGATAGCCAAGGCCGTGTCATCAACTACCAAGAAGGGAGCGCTGAAACAATTTGTGAGACATCATCCAAACTGGTGACGCTAATTGATTTAGCTGGTCATGCCAAGTACCTAAGGACCACAATTCGGGGAGTGTCTGGCTACTCACCCCATTACATCATGTTTGTAATTAGCGCAGTGCCAGGATTCACAAAGATGACCAAGGAACACTTGACACTGGCCGTAGCCTTGCGAATTCCTTTAATGATTGTAATAACAAAAACGGATCTCACTAGTGAGGATAGACTGGATCAGATTCTGGGGGACGTGGAGGATCACTTAAGTGATGCTGTAGGATGTAAAAAGACACCGGTTCGAATTTGTTCAGAAAACGATGTGATTTCAATTGCTGCCACGCAACCTAGCGAAGAGATTATTCCATTACTGAGCGTTTCAAATGTAAGCGGAGAGGGATTGTCGTCGTTGTCCAAGTTACTTTTCCTGCTTCCCCCTAGCCTCACTGCAGCAGAAAGGGAGAGGTTAGAGAAGGTAAGTCTTATATAGTGGATTTGAAAAATAAAAACGATTGGAATATTATTATGCATGGCGCACAGACGCTATTAATATTTTATTTGATATATTTGATTGTGCTATTCCAGGAGCTACCAGAGTTTCAGATCGATGAAACCTTTTGGATCCCTCGAGTGGGCACCATTCTTGGCGGGCTTTTGACACAAGGTGTGATTAAAGAGAAAACGTCAATGTTGCTGGGTCCTTTGGATGACGGTTCCTTTCATCCTGTTTGTGTCAACTCGATCCGTCGACATAAAACGCCATGTCTTGTCGCCAGAGCTAGTCAAAGTGTATCTCTAAGCTTAGATCTGGAGGTGGATGGACTCAGAAAAGGGATGGTTCTTGTCAGCCCACAAGCTTGCCCAAAAGCAACTTGGTATTTCCAGGTACATTTGAAATATTTTTTGACGTTGTGCAAAGTAAATATTTTAATTCCATTATGTAAGGCATTTAAAAAAAAATTTATTTTTGCTTTCTCTATATCGCAGGCGGAAATTTTTGTAGTGTATCATGCGACCGCTATCTGCAAGGGCTTTCAGACAACTGTGTACATTGGAAATGTCCGCCAGACAGCAAAGATTGAAGAAATTTCTACAGTCTCCGGGATTTCTACCAATGAACGCGCATCTGTCGTACTCCGCTTCATGAAACATCCCGAGTACTTGAAAGTAGGCTCCAGGATCCTCTTTCGAGCTGGCACCACCAAAGGATTTGGTACCGTCGTTCACGTCTACCCGTTTGAAACTAAAACTCCATTGACTTCACCATAATATAAATGGCTGATATCATTTGACTTCAATATAAATATTCACTTTTACCTATTTTCCCAGTAATTCGTAATTAACTGATTCAAAATTCTCTGTAGTTGACATGTCATCACAAATGTATTTAATTTTTTATCATCATCCCCCAGTACAATCACTTTGTTTGTAACCAAACAAGGGATAATATAATTTAAAGTGCCTAGTGCTCCATTCAATAAGGTGTCGCAAATACTCGTTCTGCTTTACTTGACACTTGTTTGCACGTGAATTAATTGCAATTCCTTATTTATTAGAATCATTGCCTTGGTTGTTATAGTGATCCGCTCAATACAAGCTCAGGCAATACTCTTGGTATATATCGCTGCACGTACAACCACATTTAATGAATGAATATTCATCAGCTGCCAGTCCTTTGTATGTACTTTGCTTTTTATAGTAGATTTCGAACCGTAACGGATACATTTATGTAAGTTATCTTGTGTTTCAGTGCATTGCCTGTGTGGCGTCCAATTTAGGTTTAGGCTGATTTTTTTAATGGAGCTAGTAAGTTAAAATTGTATTTTTGAGTTTGACCTGAGGAACAGATGTCATCATTATATTATAGTTTAATACAAATTTTGCACACTAACTGTTGAAGTGTGGACGATTCTGAAGGATAATTATAATGTTGAAAAGTTTACGCGGAACCATTAGTTTTAGCTTTAATTAAGTATATATAGTCATTATTTTTCCGTCGTCCGCAAACTATACAATATTTAGAAAGGATTATTTATGTAAACTTCGCACTAATGAAATATCGAATATTTACAGTCTTTAATTTAAGGTCCCGCCATAATTGTCTTCGTTGTAGCTATCTCCGAACGTTCATTTTAGGGGATGACGTCCGTACAGAGTTATTGCGTAGATGTTAGTGGCGTAGTTGTAGTTAAATTTAATTGTTAGTCGAAGGAACTAACTTGTGTGGCGTTTGTTTCCTGCGGATCTGACTAGCGTTAATATAAATGTTATACCCGACTGTCCGTCTTAGGCTAAGAAGTTAGCGCATTTAGTTAATACTTTCTGGATTTAGAAATACTTAAAAAAACAATTAGTTAAGAAGATTAAAATTAGTGTAATAACTCAAGGCAAAACAAGTTACCTGTTGCTGCCGTAAGAAAAAAGCGGTTTGACTAGAACGTAACATAATGAAATTGGAATATCAACTGTTTAATAAAATTATGCAAGTTATTGTCCATCGTGTTTAAGATATTACCGGAATTATAAAATTGAATTATATATTATACGTTTTAGTTTAAATTTCAAATCGTAAAAAAGAAGGATAAAACTGAATAAAAAAAGTATCAAAATAGCAAAAAAATAAACTGTATGCATTTCGTCTTCATTTCATCTAGAACAAGCATTGGCATTATTTGGACTTACCTTTGATGGCTAAAGTTAATGATATTTCTGTGTTAGCAGGAAAAAATACCGAAATCATATGAACACATGAACTATACAAGATTTGTGATTTATTATTATATTTTTCATTGCTTCGATATTTTGACTTTTATTCATGTTACTTTTCGCCACACAATCATTAAATATTTATAGCATCAACGATGGTGTTTTTAAGAAATATGATCTTCCCATGGGGTGACATGGGAATAAAGTAAATAATGCCTGACTTTTCGGATGCTCGGCCATTCATTATAAAATCACTGCATCAAAAGTACTTTACACTAACTTAAATCACAGCTTATCTCTTAATAGGAATATAGAAACGCATACTACATAGATATATCGGTGGTATATAGGTATGTCTACATTAAATAAGTTAGATAGACTTTACAGCTAATGCTATTTAATAATTATGCTAAGAAACCTTGAAAGTTATTCAATCACTCATAAACTCCCCTGGGGACTACGTAATAGTTTGCAAACCAAAGAAAGTTAACCTGATTCTGCTAATAAATGGAATACTTATCTTCCATGTAATAATAAACGTCCAATTTCTTTATACTGTAATATACTTATACACATAATTATTGGTCCTCAAAAGAGAACAGTTACTGTTAAATATACATTGCTCAGCGAAATTTCCTTCTATAAAGTACAAATTGAAAAGTATATTTTATGTAATCGAAAGTTTACAGTTGATTAGTAGGAGCTGATTTTCAATAGATTTACGGAACCTATAGTACTGTACCTACCTATCTTGAATACACGTTTTGTACATGCCATAGAAAAATAAATACAAATACTTAAATGTATGATTACGTAAATGACTGAAATCAGACGTTGATAGATTTCATGGATGTCAGAGAACGCCTTCCAATTCCTTTCGCTGCGTGAGCCTTCCTCCGATCATAAGAGCCCGTGCTAGCACTCCTTTGAATCTCCTCAAATGCCTAAATATTAATGTTAAAAAATATTGTATAAATATTTATAAACATTCTGCATAAAAATTGCATACGATATTGCACAATCAGTTATCGCGAATCTAATTTTTATTGTTTTACCTTAATTCTATCTCGAACGCTATTGCTCCTAACCAACATGCTTGGCTTCAGCTCGCATTCATCATCCTCGGATGAGGAAGATGCGGTTACTGGAGTGTCGTTATTGTTCACCTCCTTTTTGGGAGTGTGGGGTGCGGCAGACTTTTTGATGGTTGGGAGCTTGGCAAACGTCACCATTGTGTTAACCTTCTTGGCAGCCTCCTCAAACTTGGCAGCTGCCAGCTTAACTGGGGAACGTTTTGGTGAGTTTGGTGGTGGCTCATCATCATTCTGCTGCTCAATATTCTCAAGTGAAGGTCTTGGAGCTGTTTCGGTATTATTATCAATTGGCAACTTTGGCGTATTCTCCTTCTCAACCTTGTTCGGGGTTTTTGACGCAGCATGTGTGGATGGGGACCTGGGTATATTTGGGGATCGGGGTGAGGTTGGGGACTGGAGGGGAGTGCCAAACACGCTGGTTTCCTGTGACGATACAGGGGATGGCATCGTCTTCCCTGGTGTGTTGGAAGACTTTGACAATTTTGACTGAGAGGGGTGAATAAAGACCAAATGCATCATTTTCGCTTTGATTGTGTCCACCATCACATCCATCTCTTTTTTCTCTTCACGCAATCTAAAAATCTCCCTCTTCGTCCGGTTCTTCTCCTTAGTAGACTTGTAGCGATTTTCCTCCACATCCTTCTCCAACATTTTCAGCCTAGCTTTGTGATTCAGAATGTCCTTCATCATTGGGAGGAGGGCGGCCGTATTTTTAGGATTCGTCATGGCCAGCTCCGGCCCATGAGCTTCACTAACCAACTTTAGAAATTGCTCATCCGTATCTTCCGGTACTTCGCACGTTTTAACGAAACACTTGGCACAGTGCACCTCTTCAGGAGCCATTGTTCCACGGAAGCCTTCTCCACACCTTGTGCATTTTTTTGTTGTTGCAGGACTCATGGCTGCGAAACTTGAAAAAAAAAAGAGAATTCAAATTGGTTTTTTTTCTTCCTCTCAATTAAAAATTACTCGCTTGAGTCTCGTCGCGCAACAATGTTTCAAAATGTTAATAATTATCAATTTAGCAAACTGATTCGTATCAAAAAACTGAAAACAAAATCCTGGTAACTTTTTTTATCTATCGAACCAGCAATAGTCTAACAGCTTTATCAGAGTCAGCTAGCTAGCAACACCTCCGAAAGATTTATGACGGTAAAAAGTTTGTTTCTGACATGAAATGGCTTAACTAACAGCCAAATCTAAAGCTCTAACGAAATTATCTCATATAAGCTAAGAGCATTCCTACTACACAGTAAAAATGTCTTTTTTTAGTTAGCTTGTCTCCATCATCCTCGATTGCTTTATGTCTAGCTCTGAAATATCATGCCATCATTTGATGGGATTTCCTTTCATTGTTACTCAAATGTACAGTACAGTGATTTATCCACAGTAAAAACGAAATCAGTTCATTACGGATATATGTGTGGTGATGTTGATAAAACTATCATTATCATTCTTGATGATGACTATAGCTGTAGTAGTCTCAGCATACTTTCATATTTATAGTCAATCATGGGTCCAAAACCTATAGATTAGCACATTCCATTTATTTGATTTTTGTCTACACGAAAAAAATATTTATTTACACTGGGAAAACTGATATGATATGATACTATGATAAAACTGATATGATTAAAGTTAGACAATACCGGACCGTTATTGATGTCCATATAAATGTCCACACAATAACCAGCTTCAAATTGTGCATTTATATTGTTCTGGCATAAAAAGATTAAAAAGGATATTTTTGTACAGGTAGATAATTGTATTTGTACGACCTTTTATAATATCCTGAACCTACTTGGATTAGTAACATAGGACGACGATACTAAATTGTGAAACAAATTATATTGGAAATAGCTGAGAATGGACCTATTTGGTGTAATACGATGCATATATGGGGGAATGTGATACAAATCCAGAAGAACGGATGCTGAAGCGATTGCAATGAAATCCAGAGTTCTTCACGACAGGAACAAAAAAAAGACTGAAAAAGTGATTCATCCTAATCATCTTCATTGCCCATGTCTTATTTTTTAACACCAACAGGAAATAGAAATTACAGCGAAACAACCATTCATTATGTTTAACTATTGTATTTTACTATTTTATTGGCTTTACTTCATACAAATTTCATTCAGGCTTTTTTTTACATTCAACTAGTCACCTTGGGTTGGGTAAATCTCTATTCAATCTTGAACATAAGTAGTCAATTTACAATTTAATCGTTGAATCAACTTGGCTGCTTTGCTATGAGTATTCTGCGTACAAATATGTTGTCCATTGATAAATCCAAAAGTGGACTCAGATATAGCAGGAATGGTAAATACACGCTATGGTTGTAACAGTAAATATTTGTTTTGTTTGGTGGAAAACGCTTCTGATTTTACTTTTCATATAAATCATTTCAATCAGTGAACCCATCTCAGATTTATGCGTATAGTTTCCGTTTCAGTTACTTTTATATGCAACTAATAAGGTCATTTAAGACTTGAAAAACTTTTCGTATATGTTTTAGATGGTTAGATTTGCTTACTCTTCTGGAGAGGAGTTTGTTGCAAGGTAATCCATAAGTAGGAACAGAAATGCGTTTAGTGTTATATATTACACGTGTTCAGCTAGCCACACGCACGCTTCAAATAAGTGTATCTTGTAAAATAAAATTACAGGTTAATAGACTTTATTAATGACAAGTTAAACGAAATATAACATGTCAAATAGTTATCCCACAAAAACTAAGTTATAAGCCTTATTGCTATAAACCTTATTGCTCTGCTAAACATATGAACATCTCCGTTTAGCTTCTAAAGGCAGTAAAAACGACGGAAACTGCCCATTCAAAAATATATCACATTTAACACTTTTTATTTCAACTTGCGCACACGCACACAAACTCAAAAATGAAACACAAATAAAATCCCTCCTGGGAGTTTACTTCATGAAAGATAATGGGACGGGGAAGAGGAAGGATAATCTACTCCGGTCCAACTTACATGTTTTCTATATGACTATATCTTTTCATAGGACACACATGCAGAAAAAAAATCATGAAAGGACACTGACTGCACTTCACTCGGAATTATTGTCACCGCAACCATGCATCCCCATCATCATCCCATTATAAAAGGAAGATTTTTTTTCATGAGACACGACAAAACCTAATGACCACCACCACACCGGACCTCACTCATGGAATGGGGATGACGGAAACGAAAAGAAGATAAAATTCTCCGTCCATTTATATAAATTTTTTTCAGATTTACAGCTTTGACTTTTTGTCCCCTTTTGTTCCTACCCGAAAATGAAGTCGTCCATGGGTTTATACTACCGGCGGCGTCGTCATCATTTGAAGGCGACAGCCACTCAGGGTGATAATGATGATTGTAACTCAGCTTTATTATTAAAATGTAGTCACTGTCCTAAAAAACCTGTCTCAGTGCTTAAAGTGTACACAACGTAATTCATAAATTCTCCTCTGTAATAGTCTGAGCCTGTTTGACTAAAAAAAAGTCATAATTCCCTACTCAATAAAATTTTATGATGGTAGTTGCCTTCGCCACGTTCAGAATAAAAATAGCTGAATTTTGGAAAAAAACTTGGATGCTTATCATGACCATCATCACTCAGACAATTGAGTGCGAACGTTTTCAATAGGGGTGAATAAAAAGAACCACAAAAAAGTGTAAACTGAGAGCACTCTGGTGTGGCCGTATAAAACATGGACATGTTGTTTAGTTTACTATTTATCAAAAACTGAAAAGACTGAATGATAATGATTATGGTTAAATAAAATGACAAAAGAGAGTCTTCCCAACAAAAAAAAAACATTCATGTACATACATAGGTATAAAATATGCCAAAATGCCAAGCCAACTTTGTGTCTATATTTAATCCAGCATGAAGTATGTATAATGCGCAAGACCAGGTATGGGGTCCCCAAGTTCCCTAATATAATGCGATAATACAGGAATTGTTGTAATTCAAACCATTTCACTCCTTCCTGAGTTGAACAGACTACAGCCAAATTGCGGTGTGGAATAAGCTTACAATGCAACTTTGTAAACAGAATTTTGATACAAATCTAATCAAAAGCCTCAAAACAGAAACAAAATGCGCTTCAACAATCTACGGAATTGTTTCCTGTGATGGGAGGCGAACAGGGCAAAAATACCAACAATGGGCAACAATTGTGTAGTGAACAGATATGTACATACTTAGATACAATAGGTACTTACTTTCCCTCCTTCCTCCTTTTTCCCGTAAACGTTTATAAAGTCTCCTGTTTTTTTTTGGTTTCCTCTTTGGTTCTAGTTGCTCTTTTTTTCTAAAAATAAATGTGGAAAATCACCATTCACCGAAGACGACGACGAGCTTGATGACGATCCTCATCCTCCGTATCAGCTTTGATTGTCATCGTCATCATGATCATGACAAGACTGATGTGGGATGGAGGATGCTACGAAAAAATCATGCACGATCTTCGAGAAATTACTGAGGTGGCCTTGTTCGTGGGAGCTCTGTTTCTGATTAGTCCCCATCTCTCAACTAAGTAATGCGATTCACTTCTATTATAATTCCTTTCAGCCTTCTTCAGAATAATGAAGAGCTAAAAGATTGGAACAATTAGTCTTGGTCTTGCTAGAGCCTCCAAGTATCAGCTTCATGATCATGAATGAGGAGTCATCTTGGGATGGAATAATTTCTTTTGCTTAGGTTTGCATATAAATCACGAGATTACAGTAAAGAGGCAGATGCTATTGCTGAGCAGTTTGAATCTTTATTCATTTAGATCAACAGCGTATATCCACTTATGTCTTTAGATTTTTCTTTAAAAGATCATTTTTTTCTCGGATAAATTTTCCAAGCCAATGTTGTTATGTCATGTAATGGTTTGCTTGTCGTTACCTCTCCTCATGCCATGGGCCGTATTGCCTCAACTATCACAAACTTCACAACCGCTCAACCGACACGATGCAATTGCAATTCAGGGAAACAATGAGTCGGATCTTGTTCCTCCTTTCGAACCAGAAAAGTCACAAATTGCAAGATAAACACTTTTCTCAAAAAAAAAATCATATCACAGCATAAAAATATGAAAGCACGACTACATCATCATTTCACTGTGTAGTTTAAACCACTTTTGTTGTCTTAATGGCAAATGAGCCATTTTTAATGAAAACTTCCTGACGATGAGTACATCAGCATTATCTTGTTCTATCTGTATGTCTATATGTCTTCATGAGCCGCAAAAATATTTTGGTTTTACTTTTTTGCAAAAAAAACGCTTTTCTAAAGAATCCTTAAGCCTGTTTTACTTTCTTATGAAGTGACTAACGTAACTCTTTTCTGATTGTTACGTCTTCGACCAAACCCAACTGAATGACTGGTCATGTACGGAACACTTGCTCTGCTTTATCTTTCCCAATTTTTCACGTTGCGTTTGCTGTTCAACTCCCCTTCATTGTTGGCTTCCTCCTTGGTCTGATGAGTCTTCCTTCACTTTTTTTTACGATGATTGTGTTATGTTATGATGATGATGATGATGATGATGATACACGCTTGCTAGCCAGACTTTTAAGCTAATTCAAAAGTCATTTTTTTTCTCTTCAGAAACAGTTTTCTCTCAAGATAGGTAAAGAAAACGGAGAGGAGGGAGAGGGACCATTAACTATTCTTGAGCACAAGTCTATGTCCGATGTTTGTATATTAAGTGGTAATGATGAAATTACATCATCCGCCGACCAACCGATCCAACCGAATTACACAACTTTCATGTAAAATACTTGCTGAAACATAAACAATACGTAATAAGATGGGCCTTTTCAACTGACGAATAAACATAATTACTTTAAAAAATCTATACATAAAAAAGTTAACTGTCTTCTTTTATCCTCTCTTCTCTCTAGCAACCTTAAAGAAGGAATTAAATTTTGATGCCATTATTCACTATTATTCTTCATTAAATAATTATCATTATCAAATCCCATATTACAGTTAGTTAATATTAGCTAATCACATGTAAAAAAAAGTAATCATTTATATCCTATTTATAAGGACTTTTTTATCCTTGCATAACTCCCTCACACGCTGAGAGAGAAATGCAGCCAAAAAAATATAATGCAATTTAATAAAATTGCCATTCTAGTTTATTTATTTTTTGCATGCATCTGCAGATCTGTAGAAATGCAAGCTCTGCTAAACTGCAACTCATGAAAGTCATTCTAATATAACTGATATAACAAAATATATCGCTACGAAATGGAATTTTTACTTGGCTCTTTGTAGGTACGTCCATATATCAGGCGAGCAGAATGTTAGCAACTCGTCCTAATAAAAGATTGCAGTTTTTTTTAACTCCCTTATCATATCACTTTAAATATACATTACAACAAGGAGGTATCAACCTTATCAAAGGGATTTTATATGAAAAAGGGAGGAAAAAAAACGTGCTGAATTTTGTTTTCCTATTTTTTGGCATTCGTGTGATATGATTAAACGGCAAGATTTCCCTTGTGCATGTGTTAAATTGCGTGGTACAACGATGATTTTAGAAGATATGCCGAAACAACCAAGACGTGTACAATTAATGTGGAATGATATATGTTTTTTTTCGCAAAGTGTGATTAAGATTAGGATTAGGGGTTGGAATGTGTTTGGTAGGTAGTTGACAACAAAATGATCACATCACGTGTATTACTTACAGAAAAAGCTATCTTGATAAGGAAAGGTGCTGACGCCGACTTGACGTGCATGTATGACTGACTTTAACCTTTTCAGCAAAGTCAGGTTATTCGTGAAATGAATGATAGGGGTAATTACAGCTGTTAAATTTCCTTCAGATGTGCTACTAAATGTCGGGCTGTATACTTACAGGTATATTTTAATTAATTGATTTGGGCTAAAACTTTTCGGGATTCTTTTTTTCTCTCAAATGTTGTGGGTTTTCGGAATTTAACTATAAAAGTTTGAAAAAAAAATATGTTAGCAGTAATTTTATTCAATTAAAAGTTCAATAAAAGACAAAATGTATCTTTTGTTTTACCACTGTTGAAGGCTGTCTATGAATTCCTTCACACACTAACATCCATGGCTGACTGCATAGGAGTAATAGTATTTTTTTTTTGTTTAATTGCAATTTACAAATATTATTTATAGCTACAAGAACAAGATAGCTTTGCCCTGCAACTGTGTGTTTTTTTTGCGATAAATGCAATCAAAATTTTGTAATCTGTTCTCAACTGATTTCCTCGCCGCGCCGTCGTAAATCCCAAGATTGTACACAAGTCATGCAATATTTATTTTCTCTTCTTCCTTCATTTACACCTCCAAAGACTCACGATCAGACCTTCATAAGCCCCCAGTTAAGAAACAAACTAACATTTTGACTTGTGTACCTTAAACAATTCATGTTGTTTTCTCAACATTCACAAACAATTTTTCTCGAGTTTTATGCAATTTCATTTAAAAAAAATACATATATCCCCTATTAATTTCCTATAAAGGTATCAGGCTCGTTGCTCAAGATCAGATAGCGCCAGGATTAGGAGGGGAACAAGTTGAAATGAAGTCATATATTAAGTACATGATATCATATCCAATTAAATTGTAATCATGACGGGAACACTGTTTGCAGAATATGTTCTTTAAATGATTTGTAAACGGGAAGGGAATACAGGAAAAAAAATTAATTCAAGTGTTAGCCCAAAGCTCTTGTTTGAAAAGGAGCTGTTTCGGTTAGCGAAATGTTTGAGATCTTAAAATTACACATTTTACGGTTGACAGCTTCGGCAGCCTTTAATTGCATGCATGAAATGATGAAAAATGTTATACTTTCTTTTGAATTCAGTCGTTGTAGTGTAGTTTTTGTTGAAAGGGGAGTCATGCTTCATGTCATCATTATCTCCGTCAATGTCATGTTCTTCTCGATAGTTGGTTCGGTTTCCAAATCCAGAATCCCTCCTTTCTATATATACTTGACGTATTTCGCTGGAGGCATCAAACGTGAATAATCCAACGGTTGGCTGCGCGTCTTCATTTGGGAGAGATATTTTTAAAGTCGCTCCCTGATTGTGATTAGGGTTCAACGCCAAACCACATTCATCATTGTTTATATGTGTTTTTTTACAAAATTAATTGCAATCCCTGCTTCTTTCCACTGTGCCTCTTTTATACCCTTTGCTACTTTTATGCAATTCAGGATGAAATATTGAGAAGGTGTTGGGGCCTTTATTCACTTTTCAAAATGGCATGTAAATATTGTTGTTTTGAAGGTTAAAAAATTCTGATTTTTAACTTTATTAAAAAATCTTATTTTAGCTTTCCTCTTGATGCACTCAACATATCATCAGCATCATATCCCAAGCTTACAGAACAAATTCGAGGGATCCACATATTTTTATGAAATATCCTTATAGGTTTCGTTACAACCCTTCCTATATTTTAGTTTGTTCCGGTGATGCTGCTCAATGAAACGAACGATAACTTCCACTTCCCCCCTATTATTACACCCATGCTGTATAAATATGAGAGGAAGGCCTTTGGAGGGATGGTTCTCATCCATCCATATCCATCATAAAAATACAGCATCAGTTTTTTTACAGTATGTTCCCAACACACCCATGATCATTTGAAACGATAGGTTCCTACGATGATGATAAGGATTAAAATCCTTGCCATTATTGCATCGTGTAGTCATCAACTGAACTGATCAAAGCCGTGTTATTCTATTCGAAAGGAAAAAGAAACACTGCATTTTTTCTCCTTGTGGGAACACGACATTGAGTAGTTAAAGTGCACACGCTAGCCATAATTACGATGATCAGATTTTTTGCAAATTGCAAGATAGTCCAATGTGCAACGTTATAGCGCTTAATGATGACGCTGATCATATACTATCACCATCATATCATATCATAACGCTTCGGTATGCAAGTTTTTTTCCCCTTTTGATGCAGGAGAAATTCCATCCCTATTGTTCAACACATAATTCAAGCATAACAGCCCCCAGTACTGTACAGCATTTATTCTTATCTCAGATCCTTGTTATTGTTATTATTATGTAACGGTGGTAGTGGTAATAGGATATGAAGAGGAGCCTTTAAACATTTCTCCAATCCCGGCAACAATAGCTAGGGAAAAAAATAATCCTCATCATCAAACATCATGACTTCATGATGAAACAGGAGGAGTAGCACTGATAGAAAAAGCTGCAAAAAAATAATCCTATTCTGTCAGACAGACCTGATCTCAATATAGCAAAGAGCCTGGGCCTAATGCATGCATAGTAGAATGATGGATGTCGGATTGAAAAGAAAAAAAAACATTTTTTATTATTATACCTTTCTTCCTTTTTCGCTAAAGCTATTTTATTTTCATCATCATCATTATCATGAGCCATTACATTTTTCTTCCTTCCTCATCATCCCAATATATAAATACAACAGGGGCCTATGTTCACTAAAGAACTTTTTTTAAAGTTTTCTTTTCTTTTCAAGTATGTAGCTGCAGATATTATTGTGTGGTTAATTGCCTACTGCTCAGGTTGTTGCTGACGGGCTTCCTGAAAAAATCTCTGCTTGCAGAAGCTAATATGGTCTAGCCGAAGCGGAATCTGAAAAAAGTTGGAATATAAGTAGTCGGAGAGAGGGAGAATGGCTAGGAATAGATTGTGAGAGAGGATGAATAATATGTATTATTAAGTGTTATATGTGAGCCATGAAGTGGAACAAATCGTTCATGAGATTTTTTTTTGTTGGGGGATGATGCATGAGATGGGCAATCCTCTGGTATTCGGGGGCATTGTTGTAAAAGTAAAATGTAAAAATTGGAAAATTAGGTATATGATGATGATGATGATCCATGTACGAAGATGCCATAATTCACGAGAAAGTTTTGAATATATAAAAGTATCTCACGGCGTAATATAGTCTTTTTGAACATGACGCTGGTGCTAAATGCATAAATTTTTATGTCTAACTTGTCTTAGCGATCTGCTGCCAACAGTGCCAATAACAAGTTTCACACTTGCAATCTGCAGTGGCGTGTCTTTTGTTAAAATATAATAAAACATTTCTCCGAGATGCTAGATTTTGTGTTTTTCCTTCGAAATATATGACTTCCAGTGAAGCGCCCTCTGATAACAGATGCCGATATGATATGATATGAGATGTCGTTGATAATGGATCATGTTCTATGTATATTATTATAATAATGATGAGAAGTATAATTAGCCAGCTGCCACTTTTTTTCTCATCCAGAGTCATTGTCATCATTATAATGGCGATTCATGATTGGAGCGAAAATATACTTATGACTGAAAGAATAGGTTTGTGTAGGAGAACACGTATCTATAGAGTGATGATATAGATATCAATGTAGTTGCACCATCAGAAATGTGTATTGTAAATCATGTTATTTTTCTTACAATATGGATTATTATCAAAGTCAGGTGCAAAGAACATGGCATATTGCTCGAACAATTTGCCTAAAAGTATTCCTAGCTTCATGTCTATAAATCATATCAATAATCATATTACCATCCTTATCATCATCAAACTGAACCTTACAAGGTTTCATCAGCGCAGCGTTTGTTTTCTGAATCCGTGCATTTGGGACTGACAAGCAAAAGATTGGATTTGAGATTGTCACGGATTATTTAAGAAGGGAAGAGCACGCTTCTTGTTCATGATGATTATGTTATTATGTAGTGTATCCATGATCCCTTATCATTACAGGAAAACTTTAGACCGGTGTAATATAGTGAAAGCAATTTATCCGAAATAATTCACAGAAACAGAAACGGTTCATGGAAGGTTGTTGAAATCTGTGTAAAATCTGACGCAAACACTTTTTTTTCCTATTTGCATGATGAAATATGAATGAATTTTTGGCATTTCAATATCATTTCATCCATATGAATTATAATATATGAATTTGGAATATGAGCTGGACGCAATATAACGCATTTACAACTAGAAGGGGTAAAGAAATGGAAAATACGGTTAGATAGCTCCGAGGGAGTTGTGTTGTAATGCAAGCATAAACCATTTGAGGCCGAGACCTAATGAAAAGACACAAGATGTTATGTTGAGTATCATGAAAAGGAGTTGAATTACGCAGGTTGACAATCGATCGCGATGATCTTTCTGCAGGAATATTTACTACTGAAATGTTGAATTACATAGGAAAAAGGGGAATGAAGAATGTCACTTTTGCTAATGGAATCAGCCGATAATGTAACAATTAGGATTTTTTTTGGGTAGTTGAAGATGTCAGGAAAAGCATGAGTTTTCCTGGAATCTTCCTTTGTTACTTTCTTTAATTTTGTATCAGCATAGCCCAACAGGGTGTGTAGATTACAGCCTTTTCCTTATGCTAAACGAGAAAATGCTAAGTAAAGTCACACCAAATTTACACGTTAGAAATATGCCATTATCACAATAATTTGTTCCAAACTTCTTCCACCAGGCTTCCATTTCATAAAGTTGGAGAAATGAAACTACCTTATCATACGGGCTGTTATGAGTCCTGAAGAATGCGTCAAAAGGTGGTGAAATATGAAATTAAATGTGGAGAATTATATCTTCGTGTCACCCACAATACGCTAATTCGTAATATTTTCAAAGTCCCATATTTTCCTATTTTCATCGTCATTGTCATAACAAAACATGCTACGTTCCATATTGTGAATTCATTTTATAATCGTTAGTTGTGAGGCATAAGTATTTAACAATATTACATTATTACTTTGATTAAAATTTTGCATTTTATCAAGTAAAAAATTAAAATGGGCGAAGTTAAATTCATGCCCCATTATATTAAATATGCGTTAAAAATAATAAACTGCATGTTAACTTTTTAGAAGATTTCAAGCCGTTTTCCCATAAAATATTCCTTTAATTTAGGTCTATAGTAGTTTAGTTTAGTCATTTTTTATTTTGAACTATTGCATTTTAACAATTTCTACATTCATCAATTGTTCATTCCACAAAAGGAGCTTTTTTCATACAAGAATAAACAAGTCCATGAAAAAAAACTTTTTCAATAATCAGTGTGACTTTCAATTTTCATGTCATCTACCTTCAACTACTTATATACTTACATTATCCATGGGCATGGACAACGAATGATAATGATGAGCTGGGTAGAGGTTATTTGTTTTTATTCAATTTACGCTCCTTGTCTGAAGTGACGAAAAATACAGCAAATTCATTCCATACAAGTAAATGTTTTTTTAGCGTCGTTGAAAGCAATAAAGATAATTTGGAACTACTTGAACTTATTAACTTGCGACCGTTAGGTGAAACGCAAGTTACTAAGATCGTCTGGGCAGTCTGTCCGTCCGTCTGTCCGTCCGTCTGTCCGTCCGTCAACACGATAGCGTCTACAGTTTTGAATTTTTTTGTGTTTTCTCTGTCAGTATAATTGTTTGCCAAAGTTACGAATTGAGTTCGTTAACCAACACAATCGGTTAACACCAACACCAGAAAAAAGCCAAAAAGTGCAATAAGTTTATGCATTTTTTTTAGAAAAAATCTCGATTTTTAATATTTAAATGCACAATACAAAATTTTAAGCACTAATACTGAACCAAGTCAACTTTGGTTGTGTAAAGCACAATAGTGATGATTAGTTGGCACCAAAAATTTAGTATGAAAGTAGGTTTATATTTTTGTAATAGGTTTTTGTATCAAAAACTCGAAATACTGGAAAGTGTTAATTTTTGTGTCCTACAAATTACTACTATATAGGATAAAATCTGATGCAAAATATAGCAGGCACAAGAACGCGATGACTTCATCAGTGTAAACAGATTAATCGTTTCACCGAAACTCGACACGTATTGTAGTAACTTTTCTTTACGTTTTTCATAATTGTATCAGAAGGCAAAAGTTGTGATGATGTATTGATTTATAATATTGAAATGAACGGTACAATTTTGTTAGCACTAATATTGAACCAAATCAGCTCTGGTGGTGTAGGGCACAATATGAATGATTAGTTGGCGCCAAAATTTCAATATGAAATCAGCCAGATATTTTTGTAATGGGGTTTTACATACAAAATGCAAAATATTTTTCAAATAGTAAATCACACGCAAATTACTACCATATATGTAGGATAAAACCTGATACAAAATTCAACAAGTAGACCAACACGATGACTTCATCATAAAAACCTAATTAATCATTGCATCAAAAGTCGACACGTGTTGTAGTAAACTTCTTTTATGCTTTTATAACATAGTTTCCTGTAATTTTGTTTGAACAAGCATAGTTTAAATGGTTGTCAAGGTTATGTGTGTAATGTCATTTGGTCAGGTATGTTGAGTTTTCCATACTGTATCTGGTCGCAAGTTTGTATAGCTGTGGATGGCTAGTTACTAGTATTATTAGATACTCCATTCATCTCCACTCTAGGAACCTTCTCAAAACCTTATCATTTAAAAGTACTGAACTGTTGTTCTCAGCAAAGGGATGCTACATTCCACTGCTATTCATGCCTCTCTTCACCTTTTTCATTTACATATTAAGACTGAATCCTGATAAGATGATGCGCTGGATCTCAAAGAAGGTCTTGAGAAAGAAACTGTCTGTAAGAAATACGTGAATTTCGTCAAGGAAAAGGAAAATTTGAATACATCCGGAGATATACAGAGGAACACAAGGCACTGCATATTTATTATTGCAAGGAGGCACTATCCTACGAAGTCAGCTTCTTTTCTTCTCCACGTCTTTTGCACATCCTCCTCCTGTGGGATAATATGAATTGGTGACACATTTCTGTGAACTCCCTTAGTAGCTGGATGACAATAAGCCAAGTCATTCCATCTACGTATCATTTATTCCTTATCTTAAGCCGGTAAGCGGAAAAGTCTCAAGCGTAGAGATATCTATGATTTAGGTAGAGAAACTCCATTCATTTCTTTTAGTCTGGATCCACCCGAGGTTATAAAAGCAACCTTGAGAGGTGAAGCGGTCATTTGTTCATGAATATTTTTGGGAGCAGAAAGACAGTTTTTGTAGGCATTTCTCCTCATTAAACAGACAGTTGTCGGGGTAGGCGGATATTTTCTCAGTTCGATAGTGGACCACGATAAGAGAGGTGGTATTCCTTATAAGTTGTACTCGTATTTCTTAAAAAATCATAAAAAATCGATATTTTGGTGTAAAAACGGTTTCATTTCCTGTGCAAACTCTAGTTTCCCTTTGTAAGTTTGAGTAAAGATGAACTCCCCATTCCAGAGCCAATTTCTTGGAAGCCGTATAAGCCTGGTTAGTAAGTCGGAAATCCGATATGAAGGGATCTTATACTCTTTGGACCTGGGCGAGGCAACGATTTCGTTAGCCAAGGGTAAGTAATCAGCAAATTCTAATGTTTTTTTTTTTAAATATTAACAGTATTTTTTCACATAAAATGATCGCGATTGATTTGTAAATCTATTACAGTACGCTCTTTTGGAACTGAAGACCGTCCAACGGAACGGCCAATTCCGCCAAAGGATGACGTATATGAATATATTATCTTCCGGGGAGCTGATATTAAGGTGATTGATGTGGTGGAACCACCCAAAAATGGTGGAAATGCTGGGTTAGGTGGAATCCCCTCGGATCCGGCTATAGTTGAAATTTCGGTAAGTTTAAGATGGTTAAATAAACATGTAGGAATATCGCTCCTATCTTATCGTAAAATCTTGTTAATTCTAAAGGCTGTTAACCTATTTTTTTAACAAATGCGTATGTCTGTTTTTCCATAGCATTCCGGCAATGGGCATTTCACCCAACATTACGAAGGAGGTCGTATGAGGCCAAATAATAGTGAGTCATTGGTTTAGCATTATTTATAAAGTCGGTATGTAAATGAGGCAGGCTTAAATTGAAAAAAGTAGATGTGCTTGATAATTTATTTAAAGGTCGGTCTGGTCCGCCAATGTACAATGGCGGCCCACAGAACGGTGGGAGACGTAGGTCTGGTGGCTATCCAGACGAAGAAAGACAACACCGACGTGTTAACTTGAATCGAAGCAATAACGGAGGCGGTGGAGGTCAAGGTGGACGACAAAATTATGGCCCTTCTCCTGGCGGCCGAAACAATTTCGGAGGACCTATACACGCAAACATGTGGTACGTGAACCTTCTTATCAATTTATCCCTCTTATCTATTTAACAAATATGGTAACTGTTGTCTCTTTCCCATTCTGCTAAATTTAACAGGAACTTCCGACAAGGTGGGTACATTCCTAGAGAGAATGGTGGGCAGTTTCAGCAACGAGGTCGTACGACTACACCCAACCGGGGTGGGAATTATGGACAACCACAACATAGAGGCCGTCAGCAAGGAGGTGGAGGGAACCGCACTCCTTTCCGAACCAGGGGAATGAACCAGGCTGCATTCCCACCCAAAGTCGCTTTTGAAGGAGACTATGATTTTGAAAAGGCAAATGAGGAACTCATCAGCACGCTCGCAAAGGCAAAACTGGGTAGGCTTTCGTATTACCACTATTACCCTATTTAACCAATAATTCAAACGCATACGTCAATTAATCATTTTACCCCGTCATTTATTGCAGAAGATGAAAACACAGAAAACAAGACGGAAGACGATGCCCAAGCCGAGAAGGATGAGCAGGAAAGCAAAGAGACTCGCATCTTTTACAGGAAGGACAACTTTTTCGACAACATAAGCTGTGAATCATTGGAAAGGAGCAAAGGGTACGTACGTGCAAATTTAACTATTGTCATCATTTAAAACTGCCACCTCCCATTCCTCCCCATTCCTCCATCATATTCCTTCGCTTTCTCTTCAGTTTTATAACTAACTAGTTGAATGTCTCATTCCATTATCCCCAGCAACGTCCCCAGAGTCGACTGGAAAGCAGAACGGAAGCTGAATGCAGAAACATTTGGGCTTACCCAGAATTCCAACAACAATGGTAACGGAAGGAGGAACAATCGTCGCGGTGGGGATCAGCGAATGCCTCGAGGAATGCCTAACATAAATCGCAGCCCATTCGGTGGTGGTAACATGTGGATGTCCCCAATCAGCTATCGCGGTGGTAACTACAGGCGCCCCAGACACTAAACACTTTAAATATTTAACGGATTTCCTTCCCTATTCGATTACATTCTCTTGATCTATTTATATGTTCTTTAATAGACTTTAAACATGTAAAAAAATCTATATTGAATCAATGCTTTCATTTACCAATGGTCACTGTCGGTCCAACTGTTAACTATGATTAACTTTAAGTATAGTATGTTTTGTTGGGGAAAAAAGTTTTTTTTGAGTCCAATTATGCAAATGAAATTTTTTCTCTCTCTATTTTTACTCGAATCTCTTTCAAAGAATCCAGAGTTCAGCAATTTTTTTTTGTTCCTTTAGTTATATCTTACTACTCACATGCCTCTTTAAAGTTATATACTACAAGTAATACTGATATTTTCAAATGATTAACCAATCAAAGGTGAATTTTTTGGTTAGAATGTTTTTTTTTTCCTTCCCTAATATTGATGATGATGATGATTATATGAATATAGCGATGTAATATACTTATTGTATTGTGATGAAGATGTACTGGTGATTATAATTAGTATGTTTATTTTTGAGCTAACGGAAAGTATATAAAAAATAATAAAAAAGTAGAGGTATTTTCATGGATCGGAGCTTGCAACACTAAAAAATCAAGATGTTCTTTGTGAGTTGAGTTATTTCACATTTTTTTTTCTATGATTTGCATGTAAACCATATTATTCATTGGGAGAAATTTCTTTTTTTTATACATTTCATCATGTCACATAAAAGGTAGTTTCATTTCACTTGAAAATGGGATTTGACTGGTGATAGACGCTTCAATAGGTCATTGGCATCCCACCGATAGCGACCCACCCATTTTTTAGCGATTGGCAAGTGGACAAATTAGGAGAACCAACCTACTATTCTTATTCCAATTCATCTCCTGCACGGGATGAACAAGATTGGTGCACTTGCACTATTGTCCGTGACCTCATCCTTATCTTAAGCTGCATGAAAAAAAAAGTTGAGAAAAATAGTCAGAAAATTCCAAAACCTCCGCATAAGCAATTTAGACTTGTCTCGTCTCGACTGGTGATGAGAGCATAAAAGTCAGGAATCCTATTGTAGCATGTCAGTGGGTGCAATGAAAGGAATGTCAATGCATCGCAAATGAAATGAAACTACTCGAGAATCGCTGTTAATTTGGGATTTTACATTTAGAAAAGTGTGCCATTCTCTTATATTTATGATATGTAGTAGGTTTAGAAGGTAATGGAATGCAAGATGGTTGAAATGGTGAACATTTAGTAAAGATGAGCTTGTCAGTTGTGAATAATGTAAATTTAACAATGCAATGGCACCAAATTTAAGAGGTATTCAAGATGCATGAAGACGATAAATACGATTATGGAGGAGTCGTTTGAGGTGGTCGTGGTTAGTACATGGAATTAAATAAGGATATTTTTTTCTTAAGTAGAAAATGCCTTTTATTCAGACTCATGGGTATTCTTGAGTTTTTTTTCCCATATTGGGGTATTGTGAGACACAAAATATATTGTTAAATTTTTTGATAATCGAACGAGATTAAAAGCGTATAATTGTTTATTTTAGGGAATTGTTTTCAGTTTAATATTTTTTTACAATTAAAGTAAAGCGAGAGATAAAATTTGTGTTACGAAAATAAAATAATTATGTTCACTAACTAAACAGCGACAAGGTACAGTGGCAAAAACTTTTTTAAATCATCGTTTGATTTAAACCAGAATGATTCTACTTTAAGGTAATTTACATTTATTTAAACATGGCTCGCTTAAATTTTCCAAAGACGCTTGGAGCAGGAGTTGTACCTGTCGAACTGTTGCTTGGAGATGGAGGTGTTTGGCTGCTTGCTCCAGGCTGCATTGCACTGCCGGGTTTCATTGGGTTCACCGGCTTCATTGTGGATCCGCTGTCGATCTCATTAGACGTTGGTTGTCGGTTCCATTCGGTGCCCCCACAGGGGTAGTCCTCAGCACAGTTAAAATCTCCCTCTGCAGACTTGCGCACAATGAGGAAGGACTCGTGGTATTCCTCCGGGACAACTAGTTCCAATAGTCTAAAGGATTAGTTAAATGACAAGTAGACAGAATCAGTTAAAACTGGATCAAGTTAAATGATGTTTAAAAATCTAACTAAAACGTTAAATATAATACGTATTTCATAAAATTCACCTTATCAGACTAGGATACTGTCTCCCATTCTTGGCGTACGAGCCGATTTCACAAAGAATTCTTCGGCTGCATCCTTCAGAGTAAATGGCGGCAGACACTATGTCCGCCAGCTTGTTGAGATTATTATCCTCAAGATGTTCAGCAGGGGCACTACCGGCTTCCCTCCTCCATTTTTTTCCACCCCCCAAATCATCCAAAACCTGGAGTTTCCAGGCTAATGCATATTTGACAGCAAGCACGATCAACAGAAGGATGAAAATGGCTACACCGATGGCTACCATAGGGACAATCAGATCACCTAAAAAATCAACCAGAAAGATGTATAAATTACAACCTAGATGCAAATAAAATACTGATGATCAGAAGAAGAAAAAATTATTTAACCTGACAACCTACCTTTAAATCCCCACAACCCACCCAGAGGGGTAACTGGGACATACGGTGCACCCCAGCCCCCTCCTCCGAGACCGAGACCAGGCAAGCCATATCCACCTCCAACATCAAAGTTAAAGGATTTTCCAAACCCTAAGCCTGGAAATCCTCCAGCCAATCCTCCAGGACCAACGTCAGGTCCTATATCCCCTACAGATGCCGGCAGCGCACCGTAACCACCCATTTCATATAAGTTTTCCAAATTTATCTTAACAGCATAAAAAAGCGAAGAAAAAGCAGTCTTTTATTGCTTCTAGTGCCTATCAAAGCTGTACTTGATGCTTGCTTGGCTGCTCCAACGTAAATGAACCGAAATGTCAACGACAGCAAAATTTTACTCACTTTGTCCTCCCTTTCCGTTATCAACATGCAAATAAACTAATTACAGTTGGATTGGAATCCAGAAAAATCAGCGAAAGCAAAGATTTCTTATGAATATAAAGATATATTTAATTTATTCAAGGAAAGTCCAAATCTCGGTTATTACAAAGTAAATTTGGGATTTTTATCTCTTTCACAATTTCATTTTCACTAACAGAAACATCAGTTACTGAGAGCCCTATACAATTCTAGGTGAAAAAGGCACAAAACTATAACAAGTATTTCATATTAATAATTTGCATATTTACCATTAATAAACACTTTGTGTAAATTCTATTCATAAAACAAACAAGAAATATATTGGCTAAATTGATTGCAGCCTATTTAGGGACAAAGAAACGGCTAAATTAAACAATAAAAAAACTAGCCTACATCCTATATCTTATCTTATGAAAATAGTTAGGTACATAGACAATTATGAATTATAAGCTTGTATAAAGGAGACCCAAACTTTTGACTTTTATGCGCGAACAAGTAAAAAATACTTTAAAAAATCCTGCAAGGTATTTTCATACTTCTGAGCTAATCTTAAAAATACTATAAAATACTTAACTATAAATATTCAAATCGGAACCTTATCTCATATCGTTATTACCGTCAATTTTAATTGCCTAGCCGACCTCTAGGCCAGACCAGACTAACAATATAGTAGGGCATTTAAATTTGCTAACATGAATATAAGTACTTAGGAACTTAGCATTTAGAATTTGAGTTCAAAGGCGGTTAAGCATTTTAGGTCAGATATTGCTAGACGACAGTGGAAAAATAGTTATGGAGAAGATGTAGGGAATCATATAAGGAGATACCATCCATTTCATTGAGTCATTAAGCAAGATTAAAAAATAAACTTTCGACGAGACACAAACATAGACAAATACCACACAAAGAGAAAGACAACCACAAAACACATATTACTGGTAACAAACTACATAAGTACAACTATGTACGATCATTTCAAAGTCAAATGGAAATTTAAAGATTTTTTTGAGGAGCAACTCTATCACATTCTCTTCCATATGTACAGTAAGTTGAAGAGAGAAAAAGCTTCCTACAGCAGCAACTATTTTAGCCTAAGTACACGTACCTGACTATAAAAAAGACATTTGTTACAAGCATGTATGTACAGATCCACGAATTTTTTTTAAAGCCATGGGAGCCAGGTGGGATCCATCCGGCATAAGTTATCCGTGCTGTTGGCAGCAGCGACCAGCGTGCTGACCTAAATAGGAAAATAATAAATTCAAAATGAGAATCAATATGAAGCATTTACAAAGCTTGATTTTTGGGGTTTGGTAAAGTCATCGACCCGACTTACTTTACTTTCGGTGCCATCAAAGGTTGACAGACTGGAGATCCGAGCCATGATCCCAGTCACTGCCTTATTTACCATATTTATCACAACTTCACTCTCTGACTCATGTGACGTGCTTTCCAGCCTTTGTCCACTCACTGCGCACACAATCTCTCTGTCATCCTGCTTTTTCTTGATGTATGAAATCATTTCATCTCTTAACACAGCTCGTAAAATGGCCTGAAGCTTGTAGTTTGGATAGATGAGACATCTGGCAAGGGCAATCATTCCACAAACCACTGGGCCGTTTACCCCGTGTGGGGTGAGGAATTCGGAAATGTTAGGAGTAAGCCTGAAGGGAACGGGACGGTTGGAATCCAGGTCGCCGCTGGTGTCGTCAAAGTCAAATTTAAAATATGATATGTGCACCATTCCAGAGTCCTGATGGAGGTTCATCATTTCTGGGTTTAGTCGGGTGAAATGGAAAGCATACTCCGCAAAACCGCTTAAGCATACTTGAGTTGTAAACTAGGAAAATACGCACAATAAAGCATTTTAAATTACTAGAACTTGTAATTCATTTATAATTATTTTGATATGTTTAGTTTAAATTTAAAATTTGCTTTAAATATGGCATTTTACAATTTTTCTAAACATCCAGTAATCCGACGGGGTGGAAAAATTATTCCATGCCCATTCCTTAATTATTGTCCTGGGCACAAGGGTTGCTTGAATATCCCGAAGGATTTCTCTAAGCACGTGATGACTGGCTTGACCTCCTCTACTCTGAATATCGTTGCAATTTTTTTTAAAAGAATCGTTAGTCACAAAATTAGTTCTTTTTTCTTTGGAAACCATTGATTGTTAAGCGTACAAATACATGTGACATGTAAATATAATAAAGTACCTGAATAGTCGCGAGTTTATCGTAATATCTAGTAACAGCACTATCATATTCAGTCTGCTTCTTGGTACAGTAGGATTTAAAGACCTCCAGCAGGCTTAGACTTGCAGGGTTATCTTCAATAAGTCTTGTTTGGGGAGAGACTGACACTAATTTTGGCACTGTAAACCTCATGTTCCTCTTTGATGTCGCTTTCTGTCGTCCCAAGTAGTGATTAAGCATTCGTGTCATTTGAAGAACTCTTTCCTCCCTTCTGGCATCACTAACTACGGAGTCGTATACGACCAAATAGGGATACACCTTTCCGTTATGACCTCGAATGTACATCCGTCTTGCTGGAAATTGGTGCTTCAGGATCACATCGATTTTAGGCTGAAATCTTGCAATCTTCACATAATAATGTGCATGTTTTGGAATGAGGAACTCTCCTGGCAGCTCAATCTCAGCGATTTGGAGGTTAAAGCTGAGCAAAAATTTACTCCTATCTTCATACAGTAAAGTTCTTGCAAAGGATTTTGTTTTCCCTTCTAGGATTTTTATCCACTTTCTTAACTTCTGTATCAGGCTATGGAGTTTTAAGGTCCCAGGAGTGGAGTTATTAAAGTCTAGAGTAAACTGGTTTTTCAGTAGCTGGAAAGCCGGATCGTTCATCTGCTGACGTCGAAGGATGGAGTCTTGTCCTTGAGCGCTGACCTGCTGGGAATCTATCATCATAAAAATACAAGACCAATTTTATTATTTTGTTCAAAATAAGTCAATCAGGAAAACAAGTAATTAAAATAAATCGAATTTAAGCTAAAAGCCTTACTTATTCCAAATGTATGAACCAGCTTCCTCACAAAATTATGTACTTGTTGAGTCATAGTTGCATCCATGACAGCGTTTCTGTTCTCAAACGCAATTCCGTAACATTTCACCAACCCAATCTTCAACTGTTTCAGTAACTCCTCGTGCCAATTCTCCCTCAGATAAATAAGCTGATCCACAATCCCTTCTAAACTCGACAATATGGTGGGATGGAGATCCCTCTGCATATGCATGATCCGGGAGCAGCGCCACATTGATGGGGTGGCTCTCATTGGGGAAGGGGCCTCAGTTACAGATCCTGTCGCAGATTTCATTGGAGACGTTCCCTCACTTGAGGAGACACTCCCCGCAGATCCTGGCGTCGCTGGCATCATACCCCCCGAACTTGGTGGAGTTTTCTCTCCTGGGTTTGCCATCGGTGTGGTAGATCCCGGTGTACTTACTACAGAACTTCCACCAACTTGCGTACTAGAATCAGCAGCACTTGTCACCGTCCCATCTTGAGTAACATGGTTCGTTCCAGGGGAAGTGCCCTGCTGTTGCTGTTGTTGTTGCTGATGTTGAGCAGCCGCAGCCATTTCAGCATTTCTCACCTTTTCCCTCTGCTCAATCTTCAAGGTTAGGTAAAGGACCCTCATAGGGAAGTAAACTGCCTGGGGATACATCCTCCCAACTTGGTTCAGTACATTTATCACCATCTTCCCATCATTTCTCATTAATGATGACAGCAGTTGAGGGACCCATGGAAGCCACTGTATTGCCGGCATCCCCATACAATACTTATCCACTGCATCTGACAAAGTCCCCTTCTCATCGTCATACATCAATAACCACAATATCTTGGCTACATATTTTCGACTCTTGGCCTCATTTTGATGACGACAGGTGTGCATGAACGCTGTCACTGCTGAAATGCCCAAATGCATTTGTCTAGGATCCCGGATGAAGCAGTGCTCCAGATAGTCACCCCAATGTCCCCAAGACTTTGCTAATGTGTCATGCAGTTGGCAAGACGCAGAAAATGCCTTATTTGCCTCATCTGAGCGCCCAATATTTGCGAGAAGGAGTCCCTTCAGTGAGAAAAATTCCGCTGTCATCTCCTTGGAGAAGTATTTCAGATTCGTCGATTCCACAATTTCCAGCGCTTCCTGCAGCTCATTCCTTCCAAGGATTTGGGCTTGCTGGATGTAACACTTGACCTGTTGCTTGATCTTCTGGAAGCAGTCCACTATCGGTACACTTGGAATGGCATATATCTTTGATAGGGTTTCGAGAGCAACCCCGACCAAATTGTGTTTCCGCGCTATTTTACCAAAGTGGCAAATTGCCTGTGCCATTAAGAAGAAAAAATATCCAAATTAAGTCTTAACAGTTCTCTCAATCATTGTCAAAATTATAAAAAAGCTTTTAAACGAAAAAATAAATATGTTAGTACTAGATATGAAACTTGTTGGACACTAGCATCAAGCTCGACCAAGCCAAGCCCAAACTGTAAAAAAATTAAAGGGAGCACAACATTCAGAAAAAGAAGTTACCATCACCATAATTGCCAGACATAAAACTCTTGACGGAATTCATACTAACAATGACAAAAAATAGGAATTGCCTTTATCAACTCAACATGCATATATACTTATGCATGCATCATCAACAAAGACAATTTCATGCCAACTTGCCACTCGCAAGTTGCGCAGTAACAGTTATAGCGCCGAAACGTGGCAAAGTATGACTCGTTATCCAAAATTATTACTTTCAGCATTATGGTTTCGCACTAATACAACTAGGAATCTAAAAAAAGGTATATAGTAAGTTGACAACTAATTTAATATTGATAATTTTTCGTTCCAACTTAACGCACTTAAAAGTGTTGTATTAAGTAGAAATTAATATAAAAGCTAATTAATCATTAGCTACAAATTACTAGTTAAATGTTGCTCAAAAAGAGATTTATAAAAAAGAGGTTGAGTTGAAAAAATAAAATAAAATTTAACTACGAAAAGGAAAAAAAAACGGAATGGACAGTTCACCGTCCATGAATTACGTTTTTGCTAACAGTCCATAATGCATTTAAAGTAAATCATATAAGCCAAAATGACAAGGCTGCATTTAAAAAGTTTACCATTGTCAGGAAATTTTTTAAAAATGCTTTTGAAAAAATGAATATTTAAAAATATAACATATATAAATATCTACCACTGCCAACATCTGTGCTGGCTAACCATTTACCAACAAAACACAATCACAACAGGTAGTAGAGACTTTTGTCCTAATATCCTTTCCTCATTTACCTTCGATTTACACCGAGAAGTGAGACAAATTTCATTTAACACATTTTATAGTAAATAGTAGCAGTCCAACAATGGAAGAATGCAATGTTACATGAATACACTGATTGTCAATACGATTTTTAAATTTCACAAAATACTGCCAGTATCATCTATCAAAATAATTATTGAAAAAAAATTAACATAAATCCATTATTAATTTAGTCTTTTGCATGCCGGTATGAGTAAAAGTTAAACACGTCGTCCTCCTCATTCAACATAACCGTAACCTTAGGAGAAGTCACGAAGGAATGATCTAAATTAATAGGAAAGGGACCGCAAACACCAAAACAAAAATTGTAATTAAAAATTATATTATAACGTAACCAACGGAATCACACGACATTTTTGTTAACATGAATCATGCAAATTTTATTCTTTCGTTTGATCATATTTGAAGACGCGTCACAGTAATAAGACAGTCACAACCGACGTTGCCCTAACATAGCTACCTGATGTATCGGATTCGTTGTTCCGAAATGGGGAAATGGTTAGCAAATACAGACCTGGCAATGATGATGAACGATAAATTGGTGCATCTGAACCTGAGCTGAAGCATGGACACCGAGCATGGTTTGATTGTTACTTCCTTCAGCTCCACTCCCTCCTGTCGGTGTGGATCCACAAGGGGTGGTTGCAGTTGGGGTAGTCCCGCCCTGACCAGTGGTACCTGCCACTGCCAGCGCCCGATCAGCACTAGCGGTAGCGTTATACTGCTCAGCAAAATGACTGGCGATGAACTGGTAGTGATGGGTTCTCCAGCCAAAGATGTCCGACCAGTGGCTCAAGTCATCGGATATACAGGGAAGCCGATTTCTCCACGTTTTTACCACACTTTTGATCTCATGCATTGCCCCAGACCGGTTGGCAAGAAGGGATTGATGGATCACTGTAGCCTCCTGGAGCTCCACGACCTGCTGCGTAGCCTGTAATACACCAATGTGTGCATTGCTTACCAAGGGAGGTAATCGTTTCCACTCTTTAATGCAGAGCGCCTGAGCCCCGTCCACGTAGCGGTCCACAATGTTCAGATTTTGGTCTTCGGTGGAGCAAACTGCCAAGTAGCCACGGATCAGATGAAGCTTCCAGGCCTGCTCCCTTGGACAAGCTAGTTCAACATTAGACAGTGCCTCTTTCACAGTTGCCCAAGAGCCATTCCTCCAGGTGGCCTCCAATACCATAAATGGGTTGTTGCCTGCCTTGGTAGCACAATACTCTTGGATGATGTCCCATTGATTGAGCTCCTTTGCACATTTTAGCCAGTGATCTTCCCACAGCTTCACTTCTCCAATTTGCGCTGTTGCAGGGGAGGTAGTTGCGAAATCCGCCCGGGCTTTGCTCATCGCCAGTTCGTATGCTCCCTGAGCCTTCTCGTAGAAACCTTGTTGTTCAAATGCAATTGCGATGGTAGTCTCTGCATATTTGGACCGTTTCTGCCAAAGGCCTGCCCATAAGTCGTCCTCTCGTAATTGAACGTAAAGATCTGATAAGGCGTCCAACACTTCTGGGGCCATTGCGGCTGCCTGGCTACCTGTTGTACTTGGACCTCCTGTTGTATTTCCTGGTGAGGTTGAACCAGCTGTGGCTGCATCAAATTCATAACAATCCCCAGTTCCAACTGGCTCCTTCTTCGTCTTAATAAATGGGGCTGGACATGTGTCAAAGGCAAGTTGCTCCAGAAGGAGAGTCATACGATGCCACAAATTGTGCGTCTTTCCAAGATAATATATCACACTCCTGAAATTCAAGGAAAAAAAAACATATCATAAAAATCTTTGATATTCGCCGTAAATAACATTGAATATGTGCCAATTTATTTACGTTAATATTTCTAACCAGTTATTTCGCTATTTGTTAAAAATACTTCAGGTTTATAAGTGACATTATTCGATTATTCAGTAAATATAAAGTTTCAACAGAATAACCCGCAGGAGTGAATGAGTTGAACAATGAACAATGGTGCTGGTGAGACTTTTTCCTATTAAACCTTTCCTGCCTGCTTTTAAGTTAGAAAGTGTGCTGTAACTTATCTTCAACCTGCTTAAACGAAAACTAGCTGAGTACCCGAGAAGTCTAAAACTGCAAACAGTAAATACACAGAGTTCAAAAATTCCAAAGAGTTCCAGAGAAATTTAAAAAAATACAGACAAAGCTCCATTTACTGTACGTAATAACAGCTGCTAAATACTACCAAAAATTGTAACCTAACCAGTTTTTTAATATCCCAGCTATTAAACTGCATAGCAGCTTAACCGTGAGTGATAGTGATCGAGCAGTTAATCGCTTGAAAAAAATAACCTAGTGATAGCGGATTATTATTTAACCGAATTGTCAATTAAAATTTGAGTTTAGCTGATGAGAATAAGCAGTGCCTATATAATAACCAACTGCTTGAACTCATTGGGATTTTTAATTAGCTGTTGAAAAAAATTAAAGTTATAAAAATTATGTCATAATACTCATAATGCTCCAACTATGGTTATGTCCATGCATTTCCAGTTGTAGTCGCGTGTGTGAAGTGCATTTAGTACCATTTTTACCAGCCTTAGCCTTCAATGCATGCCCTGAGCTGAAGGGTAAAACGTCAACATGTGCTATCTCAAACCCATAAAGAATTCGCTACTTCTGCAACTTTTGCATCACACTGACGCTGTAGTGCCAAAAAAGTGAGGAAAAAGTTTTCGTTGCTCTCTCGCAAGCGCCGGCGTGAGGCAAAAGGTAAACAAAAAGTTTCAGAGTAGTTAGTTACTTTAACCACTAACCGAACCATTCAATTTTAACAAATTATCGAGTGTGCTTTGATAAGTGAGAGTTAAAGTGTTTAAATGTGCAAAAAATAACGAAACAACACCTGTGTTATCTTAACGTGAATTAAGTGGTCAAATAGTTAGTTCTCTTACGGTTTCAAAGGGATTGCAGGAACACATTGACACATCGCCTCCACAAAAGTATTCAAGGCAGACGGCGTGCAGTGTTGCTGAAGGACATGGACTCCACTACACAAGAAGGGCCCCATTTCATTGGCTAACGCCAACTGTTGTTTCTCGCTCAGGATTTTCCACGCTCTGGGGAAAAACATTATCCAGACCGTTTCCGCCAACTGCGTGTCCAAATGGCATAGTTGTACCATTGGCTTCACCAAGCTATTGAGGTGTACTTCCTTGACTGTGTTGGCAAACTCCTTTTCCCTCTCCAGCATAACTTTCACGTTGGCATAAGAATGACTAGGTTCTGCCCAGCCTTCCTTGATAAAGGCGTCTTCTAGTCTGGTCACGGCTTCCTGCACCGCCGCCTCATCATTCTCGTCACAAGTGGTCAGGTTATCGATATCCTTCTCCAGTTGCTGTATGAAAGGAAGTTCGTGATCTTTTGGTTCACAGGTCACGTCCGGGTCTAATTTAACAAAGTGATCCTTCTGATCCATCTCCAGTAACGTGTATCCCTGGCTAATCGTGGGAACATGGGATTCCTTTGGGGTCAACTCTGCTTTCATGTTTAGCACGGTAGAGAAGAGGAGTTCCTCACACTGTTTGATCCAGTAGTGAGCCCCCATTGCCTCCCAATTTTGACTGCAGAGGATGTACAGAAGGCGCTCATACAATCTCCGCTTAATACTTCCATCAAACACTTGGAAAAACTTTTCTCTTATCGCTGGCTGAATGCAGCGAAGTCCACTGAGGAATGCTGACTCCAACTTACTGTTCAACTCTGTTGCCTTCAACTGCTCGTCTCGATAAATGAAGTTGATCAAGTCGAGGAACATGGCGATTAGCTCTTGATCCCCTGGGAATCGTTTCTCCACGTTTTGCATCATCTTGACCAACAGGATGGATTTCTCCCTAATGTTAGGTCCTTGATTCACAACGACAGGATTTTTGTTCTTCATCCACTCCTCCAACATTTTGATAATCGTTTGCATCACTTTCGCATCCGTCGTCTTCTCGATTAGGCTTACCAGGATGGTCCCAATAAAGTTTTTCCGCATTTCCACTCCCATCACGCCCACTCTATTCTTGACAAGGTCGAGACTTGATGTCAGCAGTTCCGTTGCGACGCTTTGGTCTGCTTGTGAGGCGTTCGGGTTGAGATGTTCCTTGGCCAGCTTCTGAAGGCATTTCATGAAGGATCCAATAATTCGATCGATATAGCTTGGATTATTGGCACATGCCGCTTTGAGCATCATCAGAGCTCCAAGGAGGGACTGGGGTGTCGCGTTGGACATTTTGTCATACGCGTTGAGACCGTCATAGACAACTTTACTCACGGCTGTATACAGGGGGTCTAGCTCATCAAATTTGGGGAGAGTGGATGTGCTCGGTGTTCCTCCAGGAAACTCGGATGGGAATAATGACATCAACTGGGACATTAGATTGTGGACTGCTCGGATTACCTGCCTATGTGGACACTGCATGCAGATCTGAATCCCTTTCTGGAGAACCTTCATGTTGTCCAAAACAATTTCCTTGGACATGATTCCAATAATGTATGAAAGGAGTTCCAGGGCGGTACAGGCATTCGGATAGGCAATTTGGTTAGGCTCCAAAGTTCCAAGGATTTTATCCATCCAGCCAAGTTTGATATTGTTCAGGTGGTCTTGCCAAATATCCGGTTTGAGAACGAGTTTGATAAGCGCCATACATCTTTTGGAGAGCATTTCTCCGGGAGAGCCTTGGCCGGTTGAGTTGGGTTCATTGACGTGACATGCCATCTTCATCAAGAATGTAAGGACAGATTCCACATTTTGAGAGTCCAAAGGTTGATTTTTTGTCCCTTGAAGGGCTTCAATCATTTGGGGAAGCTTTCCGGTAGAAGTGGCAGGATTGGGTCCGGACATTCTTCTCATTCTTTTCGCATCTGGTTCCTCTCCCTTGATTCCCATTGAACCAGAATTTCCAGCCAACGTTGAGGATGAGCCCTCACTCTTTATCAGTTCCAGCTCCCATTTAACAATCACCTCGGCAACATCCACAGCCAACTTTCGGTGTTCTAGGGAAGATGAGGCGGTAAAGCTGAGTCGATTAACGGCGTGAATTAAATGCTGAATAAGTCCATGTCGCACAGAATAGTATATTTTCCAGTGGCGAACGATCAATTGTACAAGGTGGATCAATTGGCTCATGGAATACCCCTCCTCCAACAATAGTTTCTTGGTCCAGTGAATTAGCATGGTTGTTCCATCCTCCATTTTCTGAGGGACGGCTGGAGTAATTATGTCTAATGCTTGCTTCACCACTGTCTTTGCTTCCTGGACAGATGCCTTCAGCAAACTATGGAATACTTGTAGAACAATCCGCTTGTTAATGTTGAACTTGGCGGCAATGTGGCTGAGCAACAGGTGCCCGTAGTATTTCACACTTGCGTCCACGCACGACTTGAACATCAAAGTGGGCCATGCAAAGGTCACCAATTTTTTCAACTTTTCGCCCTGCTTCTTGCTGGCATTATCATGAATGTGATTTGGAGCCTGGTCCAGGAAAAGGCAGCACAGTTGACAAAGTGCAATTCTCACGTGGTCTCCCAAATTCTCATCTGCCTTTTGTGGGATTATTTCGTTAATCAAAATATTCACAATCGAGTCTGGATTTGAGTCCGAATCTGAAGTGGGGAGACATCCAATCAGTTCATTGCCTTGACCCCGCTCGAAGCAGTAGGCAAAACATGGGATTAGTATGAACTGAATCATCTTTGCTTTAAGTTCTTCCTCAACATTCGGATCTTTGTAGACACGTCTAAATTCCATGAATGCCTTCCTCTTCCAGGCAATGCTATACTTGGGCACAGTCTTTTCCAAGAATACTCTGAAGAAATGGTAATGGAGGAGTGGACGTCCACAAAAGGCGTGCAGAAGCTGAAATAGCATGTCATAGTCTCCCACGTTCTTCATATAGTAGCTTAGCAACAGCCTAGCCACCATGTTGGGCTCCTTCCAACGCTGTATCCTGAGCTTTGCAGTGAGTTTTTCTTGGATGGTGACTGGAGCGGAACCAGCTTGCTGATTTTGAATTTCGCTATTGAGCTCCACGTTTGTCATAAAATTAGAAGAGCATTTGTACTGATATGATGGACTGCACCAAAGTTGCCTCAATGCTGCAACAACCTCGCCTCTGCTCTTGCCAACTCCCAGAATCCAGTCCTCATCAAATGTGTTGAGGACCATCATGGTTTTAATAGCTAGGAATTGAATGTCCTCCTGTTCATCTGGCTTCAACTGGTAGTTTTGAACCTGGCCTTGGGAGTGGAGGGAGACCGTAGGGTGATTGGCCACATTCATCCAGGTAACAAGGCGGGAGGGATTGTTCATGAGAGACTGACGAAGGCTTTTCGCATCCGGTTGTTTTATAAAGTAGAGGAAAAAGCGGGTCCACTCTTGAGCCATGATGTGGGGTGGAGCCAAAACAGTATTCAGGTATTCATCAGGATGTCGCAGAAGAAACTTCATCAACGGTTTTCTCAGAGGATTCCCTCTGCTGAAGCTGAGAGCCTTCTCTCCCTGCATGCATAGTCGACACAGAGGCTCTATGAATTTTGCAGCGTTGCCTTGGAGCAAATGGAAGCAGTCTAGTATGGCTACACACAGTTTCAATTCGTGGACACCGGAACGGCTAGGCTGTTTTGTGAAGCTCATAAGAGCAACTTCTAGGAATTTTTTGAAGATTTGAACAAGCGTATCAAACACCTTTTCTGGAACGGCTAATGGGAACAACTGATACAGATAGCTTAATTGAGTGAGAACTGGTATGTTGACCATTCTGATTTGAGTCATTTGTGAGAGCACAGGTCGAATTGCAGCTTGTTGGACTTCCATGCTCAGTTGGTCATTCTCAATGAACTTTTTGAGACACTCGAAAGCATGTTTTTGAACCTCAGCAGTGGTTGAGCTTAAGTGACGGAGGAATATGCTGATGATTTTGTTTCTTTGAATAGGAACTTCAGTCAAGCAGGCGAGTACACTCATCACAGCCTTCTTAGGGGGGACTACACTTGGTGCGAGTTTGTAACAAGGCAGCTTGGTCAGTCCGCTATCGTCCGCTTCGCCAAGTAAAAGCAGTTCTTGCATAAACACTTTATGTTCGGAGATGTTCATATCTAGGGAGAATAGCCGGGGCCGAAGACTCAGGCAGAAAGCGTTGCCATCCAAAATCCCCAACTGATATTGAACTGACTGGTGACGAATCAAATGCTTCCTGGGAGGAATCATGTCCACCAGGACCTCACGGTGGGGCTCCATTAAGGCAGAAACTGATTTCCCCTGGAGTCCCGCCAACAGCTCCAATCCTCGCATACACTGTTCCCTGACGTGGTTTGTGGGGCTTGTGAGGCGCTTGGAAAACTCCAATGCGAGTGTATCCAAACAGTTATTTCTCATCTCCGTCAACTCTTCGTCCACTACAGGGGTGCAAGCTAAGGTTATCAGCTTTGTGATGTTGTCCTTGGCAAGGTCGATAGAGCCCGCAGAAACTTCTCCGTACAAGTCTATGAAGACAAAGAGCAGGGCCTTGAGAACGTGAAGATGATTTATAAGAACCCAACGCAGGGAAGCATTCTCCAGGAAAAAGCTGATGGCCTCACAGCCTCCCATTTTGGAATACCAAGCGCGCTCATAGCACAGTCCACACATTTTGTCGGTGATGTAATCAATCATTGGGAGAGAGAATGCCTATGAATATAAATTGTAAATTTATTCTGATTTAAGACAAAGAGATTTAAATTTTTTAAATGCTCGAAAATTATTAAAGATTTTTATATTAAACATACCCTTTCCTTTGAATGAACAATGTGGATTACACAGTTCATTAAAACGGACAATGAGAAGACGACGGGGCGTTTAAGATCTTTCTCTTCGCAGGCGAGGGCATTAAATAGGGCATCAAATACAATATATGGGTCCATCTGGATAGGTATGGTTTTATCTGCAAATGGTCCCACTTGCTGAACAGTCATGATCATGGCCAAATGTCTCATTACTTGGATTAGATTAAGGTACACATCCTTCTTAATCTCCTTGACCGTTGTGGCAATTATCCATCCTGTAAGGGCCTTCACCAACACATTCCGGCATTTTTCATCCACTTGAGGCTGTATCGAAGAGTTTCCGATCGTACCACTACCCCCATCCGCCATTTTCCCGTGGAGCAACAACTTGTTCTGAATGAAGCGCTCTCCATCCTTTCCAAGAGAGGTTAGAACGAAACCTTTGAGGAACTCCCACGATTGTTTCTTGTAATGTAGGTCGATATTCGCTGGTCCACCTGGATAGCAGTTAGGTTGGCGTAAAGTTTTCACTGCAACTTGGACAACTTTTTCTAACGGAAGTGCAACGTGACTCTTGTGGTCCGAGAACTGAAGGATAAGGCATTGACCAAGGCTCGATTTGTCGTGATACTCCAGCTTTTGAGGCTCTACCAGCATTTTCCTATTACTTCCACCAAATTTCCCTAGAATACGGAAAGCAACCATTGGAGAGCCCTCATGTGGGGTTTTCATTATTTTCCATAGGGCTTGCATCAGGTCGGCGCGGACGGGTTGGATGTGTTCGTAAAGAAATTCTGGTTGGAGATTATCCACGCACAATTCAAGTGTTCGAAGTCCTTGGCTGACAAGTGGCGGCGAGCCGTTCAAGGCGGACACTAAGGGATCCATAAGTTGGGGGAGGTAGGGGAGGAGACTGGACAGACGAACGGGGACGGTGAGGCACAATTCTACAAACAAGTCCTTCATTTGCTGTCGATGGAGTCCGGACTGGAGGCTGTTGAGCCCTTGTAGGAGATTTGGAAGGAGGGGCAAAAATTCCTGATAGAGGAGATCATGACTCCCACCACCAATCGAGCGGAAAAGGGCACGCAAGAGGAGGAAATAGTTGAAAGGATCTTTGGCACTCCGGGCATATTCCATCGCCTTATTCACAATATCACGGAGGTACGGGCGGAGCATTTGTTCATTTTCAGCAGGAAACAGGCTTACTGAGCCGAAGACAAGTTTGAATAGTTTTAAGTAAAGTGCGGAGAGCTCCGTATCTTCTCCACCCATCACTTCCATTCGGTCCAGGAGGAATTCGACAAGTATGGTGGCGAATATCGGGGATGTATTAATATTGGCGAGGAGATTGTTTGCTAATAACTGAACTGCTGGGTTTTCTCCAGTTCTTTCGACAAAAACGTCTATACAGACACTGAAGAGTTCTCGGAACGTGTAGGGATTTAGGTTTTGAAACTTTTTAAACCAACAGAACATTAATAAAAATTAAAACAGTTAAACAAGATGATTAGTGAAAGTACAAGTGAAAACGTGGATTATGTAAACTTACGACAGAGCCGAAATGATCCAATACTTCCTTTTCTTCTTTCGACCTTACCCCATGAGGATTTATGGGGCGCTGCGGAACCATGGTAACGGTACCGTTTGGAGCAACTTGAGGCTGCGTCACAGCATAAATTTCCAAAGCCTTCAGTCCCCATCTCATTAATTCAATGTAAATCTCAATCTCCCTCGGTGTGAAAGGCTTGGATGCCGAGTTCTGGAGCTGTCCATCAATGGTCTGGTTTCCAGGAGATGGCTGTTTGCTGTTGTAAATTCCCCATGTGATGGTCTTCACAGCACAAACTAAGGTCTTTACAAGGGTTCGACTGTCAGACAAAACGAAATTATTTACAGCAGATATAGGGAATCCAAATTTTTTCCAATGTTCCTTCTCCAGACCACTCGAGTTGAGCGTTTCGGTGCTTCCAGAAAGACTGGATGTTCTTGCCAAGTCCTCAGCACTCGACTCCATGCTATCACTGCAAATGGAAGGCCTCTTTGAGGTAATCCCTGTGGAGACCTCATTGTTGAACTTTTCATAATAATGGGGTAGATGTGTCAGTGCCACAGTCTTGAACTTGAAGGTGAGCATGTTTAACATTCTCAGCAAGATTTCTCTCCCGATGGTCCCTCCTTCGCTCTCTGACTTGTGACGGATGCTGTCCACCAAGTTAAATATCAATTTAATTGACATTGTCTGAATGCCCAAGGTTATGCTTTCGTCATGGACTTGGCAAGAGAAGAATAGTACTGCTCGGATAAGATCCGCTAGACATAAATGTTGCCGGACATGATGCGTCAAATCTGCAAGTGTGCTGTAGGCAATTGGTCTCATCGTTTCATTCACCGTCCATCCCCTTCCCACAATCAGGTCTTCATCTAACATTTTCTCCATGAAGGGGACAAACTTGTAGCGGAGCTCGGTGTTGAGAATGTGGCGGGCGGCGATGTACAGCTCCCTCCGAAGGCAGGATACTTCAGGGGGGCAAAATTTTAGTAGGTTGATGAAGCCCATCACAAGGAGGTTGCTGTGCTGGAGCACAATGTCTTGGTATACCTTCACTATGTACGCCAGGAAGGAAAGTGTTTTTACTTGGGCAGACATGAACTCCACAAGAATCTCCTTGTTGAAAGTTGGGCTAGCCCTGTAGGAGCAGAAAAAATAATAATTGTGTAAGTTTCCATGTTTGCTATACATTGTTACATAATATGGGGTTAAGAAATTTTTGAAGCGATTGTTTTATTAAATAGTCCCTCCATTTTCATATCAATACACTGATTCATGCTTTTGCCATAAACTATATAATTTTTTTTAGATGTCAACTGACAAATTTGTTTCACCATTAACTTTATACCTTTGAGCATCTGAAGTGTGAAGGGAAATCGTGGTAATGATAACCGGGATATATTCGGCTACTTCGTTTTGTACATTTTGCTTGTAAATTTGATACATTAAAACAACAATGATGGGGAGCTCCTGAAGGACCTTTAGGGAATTTGATGATTTTGGGATAAGATTTCTCGTTTTTTCTGTCACATTTGCAATATTTTGCACAGGGGTGATGGCAAATATTTCGTCCAGGAATGGTTTCAAAGCTTGCTCACTTGTATCTTTCACCTTGAGCACAGGCTTTTGTTCAAAGATCCTGTCCATCTTCCCCTGAAGATCTCGGAAGGATGTTTTAACAAAGTTCAGAAACTGTTGCGTCTCTGCAGTTAACGGAGGTCGGAACTGCTTATGCAGCTCAATTATCACACGAAGACAATTCACCACATTCTCCTCATTATCAATTTCAATGATTTTAAACATGGTGGAGACGATAGCGCGGACATGGGGTCTCAGGGGTTCGTTGGAGGGGAGGCGATGAATAATCTCAATAATCAACTTTCGGCACTGGTGTCTCGTGGTCTCTTGGACGAATTCTGGCTCATAAGTCTCAAGATACTTTAGGAGTCGGGGCATGGCCCCATCCAAAAATAAGGAATATTGACTATGACCAAGAATTTGGTCTATTTGCTCCATGAGATCTTGGAGAATTTTTAGTCTGGCTTCTTCAGGGGTGAATCTATCCTCAAATTTAACAACTACCACCATCCACTCCTCCATCGGAGTCCGCGGGGCTGGCGGAACGCTCAGGGTCTGAGCGTCCACCTCCATTATGGAGAGTGCAGCAACTCCACTCATTGTTATATGATGCCTGTATTTCAGACACGGAAATGCCAATAGTGGTGAATGCTCACTTATGTAACTTTAACTGTATTCACTCATTGTTCATAGCGCGTCATTCCTTCCATAACCGCGCGGCGTCGTTGTTCCTCTCTTGGAAGTTCTCAAAATATCGTTGTCAAAGTTCTCCCCTAATTGCTAGGGAAATGTTCACACATTCCTGGAGCGTTTTTTTACGCTTACCTCAGAAAACAGTTTATGCGCATTGGGTATATGCAATGCATTAACAATGAATATTGCTACGTCATAAAGTAACGTTTTACGAGCACAAAGTGCACTTTAACGTAATGTCAATGTCAATTAAGTTTTCTTCATTTAATCTATCGGATTCCATTCCATTATATTTCCTTGATTAAATGCTAGAACAACTTAATCCGGGCGAAGTAGCCCTCAACAAAAAGATACTATTTTCTTTTAATATGCAATCAGTTTGTCTCCATGAACCGTATGTAATATGTATGCATATTTAACTTTGAATTTAACTGCTGAATCTCCGGGTTATCACATCATTTTCAGTTTGGTGTGTAACCCATGAGCTCCAGGATATATATGCGAGTATTCCTGCAAGCATTGTAGGATTGTGAGATATATTAGCGGGTTTCAAGCCAAGCAATGAGAGGCATTATTTTTTTTCTATGTGAGCCCAAGGTACAAATATACTCGTTTTCATGAAACTGAAAGAGGAATCCACATACAGCCTTCTGCAGTCTGCCTTTCCTCAGATAAAACCAATCTACCTCCCAGGAGCGTAAAATGCTGTTCACTCTACTAAAATGTCATTTGATTAATTAATTAGACCGTCCACAGTAAGGGAAAGGTCAATAAACGATCGGAAAATAATTCGTTACAGCAAGAGAGGTTTATGTAAAATTAAGAGCTTATTTGCGATAAGATAAGATACATTCATAAAAACGTAAACTGATGAATGACTTACCATCTTCTCGCCTCCCTTCGATTTCGAAACGTTAAGTAGCCGCCGTGGGCTAATGCTATTCTATAAACCATTCTACTTTCGTCGTCCCACGAATCAAAAACGATCATAGGCTACATACTCTCGATTTTCACTCAAGACGTCGAATGTCGTAAAGGCCTAAGATTAATAATCCAAAATTTTATATCCGATAACTAAACTAAAGATAAACGTTGCCCTCACTGCTTGAATGAAACTGACTAGTATCCACATCCGCTTTTCACGCAGGAAAAATTCCTCTTGAAAAACTAGCTAAATTCACGGAGCGGACTAAGCGGAGGGAATCATGAAATGCCTAGTAAGAATGCACTGCAGACCTCTAGTATGCATTGGACAACTCTACGACTGAAGAATATTTTTATGAGTGGGGAAATGCTGATGAAATGGATTGAACATATTTAGTCTGCTCTTGTCCCGACTTGCCCCGATTTGCATGTTATCTGAAGATTTCTGACGCCGGAAATCGATTGATTGTGAGATTACAGTTTCTTGAGTTGCTTTAATCTCCCTGAAAATGTCTTTTGAAACAAGAATGTTGACTCTAAAATTTGGTTAGGATGAAAATGAGTTGTTTTTAACAAACATTTTGAGTTCATTGCTTACCCATGTAGCTAAGCAATGGACTCGAAATGTATGTCGCTGTGCGAGAAGGGTGAATGAGTGACATTGCACTATTATTTACATATTATTATGATTGAAAATATTTGCATTTTATTCATATTTTGTAGACAACAAATTTATTTCATGAATCATGAATCGCTGTGTTGCCTTGAGTAAATAATTTTTTCGTAAGTCAGATATGGAGTGAGATTTTTAGTGAGAATTCTGCTCTCTAGATATGTGGGGTCAAAGCTTGGACGAGCTCGAGGATGGACCGCATCCGCTCTCCGCTTCATCCCCGGGGAAAGGTCAAATTTTTGCACATGTATGATAACATAGCAAATGAGACATCGTTGCTTGAAACGCATTTTTATGCACATTTCAATTATGTATATTTAGGAATTTATGATAGGTAATCGATGAGCAATGAAAATTACAAAAATTAAATGCGTTTCATACACGCTGACGCTATGTTACAATATGAGGCCATAGTTAGTAGGATATTTTTCTAGTTAATTGTAATTTAATCAGTACCGGTTGTTCAGAACGAGCTTGGGTTTAGAGGTTGTAGACGTAATCTTTTTGTAATTATCCTTAGCCATTATTGGTCATTATTACATTACAATAATTTTCCTTTGTGACGGACGGACAGCCATCTCACCTAAACCAACTAACCATAATGAAGCATAATTCCCTCCAGTGCAGCGTCTCCTGAAATGCGTAGTCTATCCGTCTCCGTCTAGAAATACTAATAAGTCTAAGAAACGAAGTGCAAACGTTTGTTTGTCAAGCCTATTATAATGAGTTCACACTACGTCGCTACTACACTGGATAAAATTTTGAATGCAGTGGCGGGAAGTTCATTGCTCATGCAAAAGCTAAACAAAACAGTCCTCCCATAAACATGTACATGTGTATGGGTTGTATGCAAAATTCAATTAGATAATTGGAACGATAATAATGAACTTTTAAAGTAGTTTATTTAAAGAAATAGGTATTTTAAGTATAGGTTGATTAATTGAGTTAATTTGCTATAACTGTAGTTACTTAACAGATTTTGTTGCGTCACTATACTGACAACAAACAAAGACCAGAAAAATTTCCAGCTGATCAGACCACTATTCGGTGTCTTCTATCATACCTCATCATCGTGACATTATATCAGGTTTCTTATACATTTTTTTATATTGGAAATTGGCACTGATTAGAAGTATTTATTTATTATTTCAAAGTTAATTAATCCACAGTAGAAAATAATTGTGTAAAATATTACATTCAAACGAAAGTTGTAGACACGAGGAAACGCTTTTGAGCAAATTCTGGGAACTGTTTGGAAGTCCAGGATGTCGTCACTACTTCCGTAAGTCAGAATTTACATGCTCAATTAGTTAGGATTTTAATTAACTTGTCATGTTTGTCTTATCTTGGTTAGTATATTCTTTGATTCTATTCTTAGCAGTGTGGCAAAAGTTTAAAGTACAATTGTTGTAAAATTATCTTCTCTAGGTTCAGCGTGTGTCGACGAATGGTCACGGAAGGTCTTCACTGGAAACAGATCAAACCGCAGTTATTCCATCAGCGAAAGTGGTAACAGCGACATAATTTTATATAGCGGTGTATAATAGCTTAAAGTTGCAATTTTTTATTTAATGAGGATTGCGCAAATTGACAGTCTGTAATATTTTATCTCACAGGCTCTCCACCGTCCAGCAATCCAAAACATCCGCAGCAACTCCACATCCCGTGGGCCCTGAAGGACAAACTGCTCCAGAGAACTTTGATGGAGGGGATTACGATGAAGAAAAGAACGAGCAGTATGAACAAGAAGCGGAACAGCGAGCCATGCGTTACCGAAGGATTAAAAAGGTCTTATCGACCGGATTGTTCGTGTCGGTTTTGGGATTTGTCGGTTATTCCCGACGTGGCAAGAGGGAAGAAGTATCAAACAACATAAAAACTGCCAAGTTTTTGACCGATGATGGACTATTTAAGGGTTCCGAAGCGGTTAAGGTGGCTTGCCTTTACGAACTTCCCCAAAGTCAAGCAAAAGTAGTTCTTCCAGCTTATATGGTTAAGAATGGGACTATTGCAAAGATTAGCGATTTCCAGTTGAAAGATGGTGACATTCTAGTTGCCAGTTTCCCCAAAACCGGTATGCCAAGTCAAAATATTACCAAACTTGAATCTGAACATTCTGAACGTAGACCAAGTTATATGTATTTGTGTTTGAATTATTTAACTTTAGGAACAACTTGGATTCAAGAGATTGTTTATCTGATCAGCAACGATTTGGACTTTAAAGAAGCAAGCAAGCAGGTTATGGAGACACGATTTCCATATTTTGAATACCAATTTCCAGGTCTGTCCACCATTGAGAAGATGCCTTTACCCAGATTGATTAAGACCCATCTACCCTTCGATTTTTTGCCGAAGACTTCCAGCAATGCTAAGATTATTTACATCACGCGAAATCCAAAGGACACCGTTGTCTCGTATTATCACTTCTCTCGGATGTTCACCATGGCGAGTTTTATTGGATCCTTCGATGATTTTGTGGAGAAGTTTGAAAAAGACGAGCGTGAGTAACTTAAGATCATCAAGATGATCATCTAGCGTGGAAAATGCAATCATTCATGTCATTTTTTATCTTTGTAGTTTTATATTGCCCATTTTTCGACCACGTTGAAAGTTACGTACGCCATAAGGATGACCCCAACATATTGATTTTGACGTATGAGAAGTTGTCCACTGATCCTGCAGAAGTTATTGAGGTAAATACATAAATAAAATTATATCTATGATAGTTTTTAAATAAATCAAAACTTTTGAGGTCATGAGATTAATATAGGTTGTATTTAAATTCATAGAAAGTTGCGCAGTTTCTTGGAAAACCATTGAGCCAAGAGGATATTAATAAACTGGTAGTTCACACCCGCTTCGACAACATGGCTAAGAACGCTTCTGTGAATTATGAGCATTGGGATGACATCGGCTTTCGGAATAAAAACGAGGCAAAATTCATGAGAAAGGGAAAAATCGGAGATTGGAAGAACTACTTCAATAAAGAAGAAAATGAGAAATTTGACGAGTGGATTAGATCTGGCAACAAAATTCAGTTTCCATTTGAGTATGAAGGATAAGTTTTATGAGGGAAAATGTTCTGAATCAATCGAATACGAAATACAATATTTATGGATTTCCTTATTAGTCAGGAGGGTAAAACAAGCATACACAAACTATCTATTTATATTTATCCAATAGCAAGTGCTAAACCAACGGAATACTGTATTGCATGAAATTCGTATGTGGAGAAATAGTCACATATAAACAATTTTAGAAATAATTGTTGAACATAATCTTGTAAAAACATGCGTCACGTTTATCAATAATTAGTGTATCTAGTCTTGGAATCAATTTACTGCATAATTGAGCGTATTGATTGTTGTTTAAATCACCATTGTTAGTAAAAGAAGAATAAATTTCACAGTATTGACCTTTATAAAGTTCTATTTCGTGCTAACTGCAGGATCCTTCCATTATAATAGATCACAATCGATAGGTCTAAATATCTATGGTGTAGTTTTACGCAAAGGCCAAAACGGTAAATGTATGATTTTGATTGCGCCAATGAACTTATCTACATGTCATCTTTGGTTTTGATCGCCTTATCGATAATGTTATATCATATGACTTAAAGCATTCTTTTGCATTGTTTTCGTAAGGGTTTTATTTTTAATAAAATAGTTAATTGAGGTCACAGATTGTAAGGCCAATGTTATATATATATATATACATATACTATGTATTCATAGTCAGAGTCAGGTACTTAATTCAAGAAAACCCTCAGGTTCATAGCTCGGCGGTTGCGACAAGACACCACTGGATTGCTGCGTAGAATTATAAAAACAGCGTATTAGTTTTCATATGACATGATACCAATTAGGCAAAATGTATCGTTTTTTAGTAATCTATTTCATCAACTTACCTATTGGAAGGCACCAAGAATGCGTTGGATGCAGCATCTGGCTG